>CABFWO010001949.1:110846-143319 GCA_902155825.1 Timema genevievae
CTACACGTCCACCTTAAGGAACAGAGGGCTATCTCGGTGAGAGTTTTTAAAATCTATATATGATTATCTCTCAAGCCACCAATAATAGGTTTCTCTGCCGGAAGTTTCGCGCGAGTGAACTAATTGAAAGGACAAATATTTTCGCATGAAACCAAGAATCACTTTCTACTGTTCGACCTACAAAATACAAGCGTCAGCCAACGAACTTGGCAATGAGACGACATTTCAGCCAAATCTGGAGTTGTTTTTTATGTACCGCGTCTTAATACCTGTCCTGGTTAACTGCAATGATGGGTTAGGTGTGAGGAAGGTGGAATTTAGATGAGGAAATGTGATAGTGAGATGGGGGTTCAAACGCGGGGTGGGCGTTGTTTGGGGCTTGTATATTTGTATTTATTTTGTTTTATTTTGAACTATGCTTACTGTGTTGTGTCGGCGCCAAGTAACTTGGTTTGGCGTCTGTTGTGCGCGCTTTCTTTAACGGTTTATCTTTCGCGGTACCTATTTCCGGTCGCGGGCAGTCCAGTCTCGTTTTGGAGTTCGTCTCGTATTTTATCTTCGTGTGTCTTATAAAAAAAACATTCCGTGGTTATGTGATGTAAAACTATACAGTCCACTTCCTACCAAACAGGCGTATTAATGGGTTTTTTGCCCTAAATGGTTTTTTACGCTTTCTTTCTCTTCCCATCGAATTCAGGTACATTTATTCTAGATGTTCAACCTCCTATCTACCAATTATGTGTGAGTATAGGAATAGTCCGGACGAGTAGTGGGATGCGATGCAAGCCAAAAAAAAAGTTATTGGAGGAATTTAAAAAAAAGTGAACTTTAAAAACCAAAATAAAAATAACCCACACCGGTGGGAACGCGGTCTAAATGTCAGTTTCGTTTAATCTTCTTGTTACGGACGAGGTGGTTGGGGTTCAAATCCCGGCTGGATGTATTGAGGATGATTTTCACTAAATGGCTTCCAAACTTTCTCTCCGCGCAGATTCGAGTACAGTTTGTCTTACTCTAGCATCCTCGTTCCTAACAAAAAAGTGTTATTTATATTTTAAAAAGCGGTAATAAGAGATGGTGGTAAAAATATATTTTTTAAATATTTTTAAAATATCTATATAGGCCTAACTCGAACAGCAAGTGAAACGCGTTGCAAAATAAAGACAAATAAAAGACAAAACGGAAGTGCATCTGCGGTAGGTCGACCGAATCCACATACTCCGTCCCTCCCAGCCCCCCCTCCCTCCTCTCAGACAATCGTGCATACTCGGACGAGCAGTGTGACCAGCCTACCATTACATAAGCGGTGTTGGGTCACTGGAACAGGTAGAACAGGTATACCGTGTACTCCTAGCTCGTAAAACAGTAACTTGTCCATCGGATGGGGGTAAAAGTTTCACGTTGTAGCTTTCAGCTGACCGTGCGAAGGTCTTGAATATTTTCACGTTCAGGGTGGACCACATTCAGTATCGGTGCGTCGGAACCAAGCGTCGCTCTAGCAACGCAATGGTCGTCTCACTAGAAGCTCTGAGATCGTCTTGAGAGTCGCATCTAGTACTCTCCCGCCTAGGGGAGTCTTCGTGTAAGTGAACCTCATGGAATACATCCCTATTTTGGATTGTTCAGCAGTTGGTAAGAGCCATTGGCGTGTCGTGGAGTGTTGCCAGCTTAATACGAGATAGTTTTAACTGTACCTGCTACCCACTTCGGGGGTCGAAAGAGTTACTCTTGCAATGGACTAGAGCGCCGATGACGGGGATGTTGGGGTTCTAATCCCGGTCAGATGTACTGAGAGTAGATTTGCCTAAATATATTTCCACGCAAATGCTGGTAAACTTCCTCTCAATTTGACATATC
This sequence comes from Timema genevievae, assembly GCA_902155825.1. Classification (NCBI taxonomy): domain Eukaryota; kingdom Metazoa; phylum Arthropoda; class Insecta; order Phasmatodea; family Timematidae; genus Timema; species Timema genevievae. Next base: position 112,704 of record CABFWO010001949.1, read on the forward strand.
TGGCACATTAGCGTAATATTCGTACAACCAGAACGAGTAGCAAAACGTGATCCTAAAAAAACTGTACCTGTAAATTGTTCTCATCTCTCAGTAGAAAATTCATTGGCCAGTCATCAACAAAAACACATTTCTTATGTTGTTGTTATTATTATTATTATTATTATTATTATTATTGCCACGTCTTACTACCCGTTCGGTTTATATGCACTTAAGCTAGTGTGTAATGCTAGGGTGATTGTGAGATGAAATGGAGGACCTGCAGTTTAAAGTGGAATCCGAACCACGGTGGAGGCCTGGCATTCCACACACTCACAAGTTGTGATTAATACACGTCTTGTCAGAGGTGAAGGAAGGAGTTTGGCAACCAGATAAATCTGTGTCAGGACCGAGGATTGAACCCCGGACCCCCAGCATAGAAGTCCGACACCTTACCCCTAGATCACCAGATCACCTATTTCTTATGTTATATAGCAGATATGTTATAGCAGAGCATTATAAATGATTGGTAAAATGGGGACAGAGTGGGTGAACATATCACAGATACAGTTGTAACAAGCTGTGCTTACCTTGGCAACACACTCCACGACACGACACCGATAAAAAGGATGCAGGACATTAAAGGTCGTTTGTAGAAGGTAGTGGCTGTCAAGGTGTATAGCGATTGTTTAAACCGTACCTGTGAACAAAGTCAATCTTTTTACTTTCTCTCGACACCTAGGAGAGAAAGTAGTGTGATCGTCAAAAAAATGTAACTGAAGATTTTGATAAATGTCGTCATTTCATGACCCCCTGAAAACAAAAAAGTTTTTTTCGCAATGTCGTATGTCTGTATGTCTGTCTATACCCCGGGCTAGAACCAAAACTATTTTACCAATTGGGTTAAAACTTGATATTTGGGGGGTTCATAAGGTCACCCCAAGGGGTTTTTGGAATAAGATATCAAACCCTAAATTTAAGGGTTTGACTGAAGGGCAAAAAGAGAAAAAAATCGATTTTCTCGAATTATCTTTAACGATTTTGATTAAATTTTATTTAGAGACATTGTATATCATTATAAACACAATGGAAACTTCCCGCTTCGGTGGCGTAGTTGGCCAACGCGCTGGTTTCGTGTTAATCAGGACTGCCGAGGATGGTGAGATCGAGGTTCGAATCTCGCTCGGGTGAACTGGGGTGTTTTTCCCTAAATGGTTTTTCACTCTCTCTCTTTCCACGCAAATGCGGGTTCACTTCCTCTACATTCAATCTTCCAATTCCTAATCCATAAGCGTAATTAGTACTTAATCGTAGCCTATAACCCGATCGGGTAGTAAAACGCGGTGCTAAATAAATAAAAAAGGATGGAAACTCTTATTTTCTCATGAAAATGACTTTTTGTTTTCTTTACATAAGGGAGATTTTCCCATTTTCACCATTTCTCCACAACTATTTAAGATACGAAATAACTTATCATTGTAAAGTTGTAGTGCTACTAATGATACAAATCTTTTATTTGAAATATATTTTTATAAAACCAATAATTTCTGAGCTACAAGAAAAAAATATATATACTTTTTAAATTCAGGTTTTTGAAAATGAATTTGATTCTTACGCTCTTTGGTGGCCAAAGATGTTTCTCTTTTTTCACTTTTCCAGTAACAGTGTTCCTAGTTCCTAGTGCCATAGAGTAAGTAACAGTGTATAATATTATTTCATATATGATCTTTGGTAAAGTGTTTCTACAACAATGTATAGACCTATTACTTAGTTTCACAAATCCTACAAGTTTTTTGTAAATGTCTTTAGAAAGCAGGATAGTTGAATAAATAAAATACTACTTCATAAGATACGTTTACTTTTAATTGTTTACATATTATAGTGATCTTAACAGTTCTTGATTATGTATAATGAGTACATTGGCATTTGAACAGAAACATTTTAAACTAAGAGAAAAATGTACGTTCAAATTTTGCGATTACCATGATAAATTATCAGGAAATGTTTAGATAACAATGTGTATAAAACTTAAATTAACGTATCTTTCGAACAAATATTTCATTTAGCATGGCCATCAAAAGTTTTGTTGTAAAAACTTCAAAAATACTGACTCTAACGCAACCTCCCATACCACCATACCACTACTCCCATACACACGGTTATTCATAGCCTCGATTTTTCTTTTGTCAGCGCGTTTCACTTCCCATTCGGCTTAGAGGCAGTCTTGAAATTAAAATACGTCAATCATTCCTATTAAAATTAATAACTACATTTAATAGTAAAATTAGTATTTTACTCGAAGCTTTTATTGTTACTACAGTCTTAAGACTTCTCTTTAGATTTTAAAATGAAATATCTCCAATAATTATTTCTCCTTGGATTTGAAGATGACACAAAACAAATGAATACTAAATTCATTAGTAAATTATTTTCATGGAGAATAACCCTAGTTTGCGTTTTCCAAGACGTCATTCTCGCAATATGTCAACATTTAAAAAAATAAGCTGTAGGTACTTGAGATAACCTATTAGTGGAGACATTTTTGACCAGCTGCTTTATTAAAACGGATTACCAGATTGAATAACTATGTGCAGACATCTTTCAGACTATGTTAAAAAAACCTTGCAAATTTCGTTAAAATTTGTCCACGCATTTGGCGGTTATCGCTTAGCGAATATCCATACAGACAGACAAGTGAGAAATGTCAAATGGTTAAGTTAAACAGAACCTCGTCTTGCTCGGTCGACAGTAATTTTGATTTTTTTTTTTCAGAAAAAAAATCCTCCCTCAGAGATGTCCTGGCCAAATTTACTGTTGATTTCGAATATGGTTGGCTTATTAACAGCCAAAATCATAAGTACCACAGTGGGGAATGATGGTAAGTTCTCGATTGGAATTTTTATTTGGTTTTAAGAAATAAAGAGCTCACATAATAGATATGTGTTCTTGATATAATTTATAGAAAGATTGTCTTACCACCCTTTCAGGTTATAGGCATACGAATATGTACTAATTACGACAATGTGTTAGGTATAATGAAGGTTAAATTTTAAAGAATATGTACCCACATTTGCGTGGAGGGAGAGACTGATATAATTGAGGAAAAAATACCCTCACTACACCAGACTAGGAATCCAATCATTATACCCAGGTTATCGTCAGTCAAATCTAATGTGAGAGTGACACCTTAGACCATTCCACCACCAAATTGGGTGATACTTACTATTAATTAAATGGATGTTTTCCCTTTTTACAGCAATAAGTTTACTTAGTGGAATTTTATTGGTTTGCAGTTCGTGTGCAGATATCAATTGATTCATAAAGTGATTCGGAGTAATCTATAAGTGAAGTCCCACACATTATTAGCTCTCAAGCTGCTGTTAAGAAACTAGTCAAAAATAAACGGATGTTTAATTTTTCTCTCCAAGCACAGCCATTTTTTCTTCTCCGCAGCATCCTGTGGCCGGCTCCACGTCCGGGTAACCGTGTCTCCTCTGATATTCGATGGAGCGGCCAAGTACCTCGAGGTGTCTTGGGACAACGCGACTCCTCTGTCCGGTGACTGGGTGGGCCTCTTCAACCAAGACCCTGTAAAGGACGGCGTTAACCGCGCACTGTTCGCGACCCGCGTCAAGAGTTCCTCAGGTTGGGCCGTCACGAAGACCAGGGCTAATGACGTCATGAAGTCAGAACCAATCGAGTTCAACAGTCGATGTCTGGGCGTCTGGGTAGCTTACGTCAAGGCAGATAACACCACAGTCCTTACATCCAACTGCCTCAGGTAACATCGCGGTCCAGACATCCAACTTTCTCAGGTGACATCGCGGTCCTGAAATCCGCCACTTCCTTCACCCTCAGGGGTGAAAGGGAAAGGGGTTAGCAATTAAGGGGCTTTTGAGAAACTCAGGCCTTCCCGTCTGCCCCAAGCCAAAGAGTGGTCCAGGGACCCTATATTAGAAAATTTTGAAATTTGGATGCCCTTAGAAATTACCTGGAGTGGTCCTCCCCTGGATATTATTTTGAAAATTGGATGCTTTTAGAGGCTAGTTGTAGTTTGATCCAAGCCAATCTTTCAGCTTTATATTCGAGAATATCAGAGGAGAGTGAAATAAAACTATAGAGGGGGAGTAAGTTCAAGAGTAGGGATCAAGTTCTATCCGAAAAAGGGTGGGGGCAATGCCCCCTCACTGTTCCACAACCACTGTTTGACCTCGATGACACCCACATTGCACAAGTAAGACATATAAAGTAACTTTCGCTACAAGATTCATGACTGAACTGAACTGAGAGATCTCTTGAAGATAGCAGGTGTTCACTTGTGTGGCCAAATGTAGTGACATTTCATGCCCCCGTTTGGCCATGTGCTGAGACATACGTAGCTCCAAATCGAGCAGCATATACTGCTCGTCTGGCCGTAGCCTAATGTTGTTATTTTAATTAGAGGTATTTAACGTGCACGATCTGAACCGACTGATTATATCAGCACACGACTTATGAACTAAAGTTAAGTGTAGCATAGACACACCACCCAGCCTCCAGGCAGTTAATTCATCAGTATGAAAGGGGAAAACCTATATTTCACCAATGGTAAGTTTGTCGGTCATGCTGGGAACCGAACCTGGGAACCCTAACTACAGTCCAAATTTAAGAAGAAGGGCATTATCTGACAGCTAGAAAATTTGATGGATCTTCTCTCGTGTAATTTTATGTCAAGTCATGTTATCACTGTTGACCACAAGATAATATTAATGCCAACACACCAGGTGTAGTTCATTGTAATTACGGGATTTGGTGACCTGGCGGTCCAGGGGTAAGGTGTCAGATTTCTGTGCTGGCGGTCCGGGGTTCAATCCTCGGTCCCAGCACAGATTTAACTGATTGCCAAATCTTTCCTTCACCTTTGACAAGATGTGTATTAATCACAACTTGTGAATGTGTGGAATGTCAGGCCTCCACCGTGGTTCGGATCCCACGTTAAACTGTAGGTACATTTCATCTCACAATCACCCTACCATTACACATTAGCGTGAGTGCGTGTAACCCGAACGGGTAGTAAGACGCGGTGCTAATAATAATTACGGGATTGTCCGTGTGGAGACCACAATTCGCTATAATTACAATCTAGTATTGTACATTTGGCAGAATAACAGCCTTCCCGAGTCGAAAGTTACTGCGACGTCAATGATAGATCATGGTAGTCGAAGATTTCGACATGTCCATCACAGACTCAGCCTTAAGCTATGAGTGAAGAATGAATCTGAGCACGGGATGAATCCTGGATAGCTCAATGGTAGAGAATTGGTGCACCAAGTCAAAGATCCCGGGTTCGATTCACGTGTCTAGGTGTCATATTTCAGCTAAATTAAATTAACAAAATTATTTGTTTGTTTTTTATTTTCTAAAAGGCCCTTCCTATGAAAATTAAACTGTAGGCAGACACGTGACTGACCGAGCCAAGGTGTCGAGTCACTAATAAGTACCAAAAAAGGTTCATTAGAAGGTAGTTTCCCTTGGCCATAGGACGCGGCCCACGTGGATGGTGGACATGAAGGAAGAACTGTCGCCCATGAAACTACGAAAAGTGTTTATTCCGGGCGCCCACGACGCCGGCGCCTACGAGAGGTACAAAGGAACCGATACACCCGTCACCAAATACAGCATCACCCAGGTTACAATCATAAATAAATAAATCTTCGGGGACACATGTATTCACGGTCATGATTCTAAACTTTAAATCCGTTTATAGACAAATAATATATTTTTTGTCATACAGTTTTAAGATGAAGTGTGGATAGGATCGCGGGTTAAGCTCCATATTTTATAGTTTTTTATGACAAAATAAACGTTTTGAATAAAATAAATAAAATATTTTCTTCTGTAATTATGTAAAGTTTAATTTTCTACTTTTTAGTTCTTGAACATTTGTCATAGGCGACTTTGAACAGGGCTTTTTATCTATTTAAAAATCTTAATATGTTCAAATTCCGAAATAATCATGACAAATTACTATTCATAAACTGTAGAGATTAATATAAAGTAGAAAATTAAACTTAGCGTATCAACCGAAGCAATTTTTTTTTCAAAAGATGTTTTTTATTAGATACGGTAACTTACAAAAATACTGAACCCAACTCTATATCCCTTTAGCCCTACGTTTCTGCATTTGAAGTATAATCCAGAAAATTAATTATTTAGCCCTTCCTAACGTAGCTAAGATTTACTAGATATACTTTCATGTGTGCATGGAAAAATAAACGCCAAACACCAAATCGATGGTTCGAACGGAAGAGTCACTTTCATACTAATTGCCGGTGATCGGAAGGTTAAGGTTCGAATCTCAGCTAAAGGTATTGAGTGCAATTTTTATCCTAATTGGTCTTTCGCACTCCCTTTAACGCAAATGCGGGTATCTTTCCTATAAATTTCACCTTACCAATCCCTACCCTATTAGTTTATGTGGATAGCCCGGATGGGTAGTAAGATGTGATGCACATAAAAAAAAGCATGTTTAATTTTCAGATATCTTCAAAAATTATACTGTAGAGATTCTTGAAGAAAGGATCTTTTGAAGAAAAAAAATGTTATTCAAACTTTATTACATTTTACTATATTATCACCCGATTTGGTGTCCGTATGGTCTGACGCGCTACTCTCGTGTTTGACTAGACTGCCGAAGACGGAAATATCGGGTTTCGGTCTTGGCCGGGTGTATTGAGGGTAGTTAGGTGGGGTGCTAAAACAAATAGTGCTATTTTTTTAGGGATTGGTACTCTTTATCATTTATTATTTATTACCGCGTCTTACTACCCGTTAGGGTTATACGCTTAAGTACTAACTACACTAATGGAATAGTATTTGGGAAGGTTAAATCTAGAAAAAGTGAACCCGCATTTGGGTGGGGGAGAGTGGAAAACCATTTAGGAAAAACCACCCTTAGTTCACCCGACCGAGATTCGAACACTGATCTCCCCGTCCTTGGTGGTCTAGCTCAATACGATTGGCGCGTTAGCCAACTACGCCACCGAGGCGGGTTACTTTCTATCAAAAGTGACAGCTGATTATCACATGACTTGACGTATGAATACTAAATTAAAGTAGTTTTAGTAATTATACAACTGTCAGATACGTTTCTTCCTACCAGAACTCTACTTAAAGTCTTAGCTCTTAGTATTAATATCACGTCACATATAATATAGTAAGCAATATGACAAGATACTAAAACGATACTATTTTGTAATCTTCTTGCATTTCTTACCAATTTGTTTTTAAATCCTCTTTCCTCTATATCCAGGAGGAAGACGTCCTATCGCAACTGAAGTACGGTATTCGGTACCTGGACCTCAGGGTGGGTTTCTACCCCTTCAGAAACCCTGTCTGGTGGGTGAACCATGGGGTGGTTCGGTTGCATCCCCTTCAGGAGTTCCTAGACGATGTCAAGAAGTTTGTCCGATCCACACAAGAGATTGTCCTTCTCGATGTCCACGGTTTCCCTGTAGGTACTGTACTGTGCATACAATATATAACACTAGGTACTGCACTGTGCGTACAAAAGATAGCACAATGTACTGCACCGTACAAACAATTTTTACATTAGGTATTGTTGTGCATGTAATACATAGAAATGGTGGCATATTACCTTAGTGTCTGAGAGCACATTTAATTAAATGTGCGCTAATCAATTATAAAGCAATTAAAATAACACACAATTTGTTTCAATCTAAAGTAAGTAATAGTGGTAACAAAGCTTTTACGTAACAGGTATTGTTGCATTTTACGTTCATTTAATACCATGTAATTTCTTTCATAATTATTACTAAACAAAACAACATTAAATAAAACAAAACAGCGTCAAATAAAACCAAACAACATCAAATAAAACAAAACAGCGTCAAATAAAACTAAACAACATCAAATAAAACAAAATATCATCAATAAAACGAAATAGCATCAAATAAAACACGGAACTGTGGAATATTCCTCTAGTTCGAAAGAGTTTTTGCATTCCATTAAATCCAAAGACATCTCGTCACTAATTATGGCATGGAAATATATTTTTAAATTATGTTTTAAAGTTTCTTTAAATGTTTCATTAATGCAAAGAAAGCTTTAAACTAATAATATATATAAATATTTTATATTAAATAATTCTGTTGTTTAAAAAACACCCAGAAACATGCCAACTATAATTTAATTTCAAGCTTATAAGAACTTTTGTTAATCTATTAAAATATGAAAGAGACTTTTTTTTAACCATAGTCTCAAGTGCATTAGTAAGGTATCATTATTGTCTAACAATGGAAACATTAACTCATAGTTCAAATTGAACTTTTCCCTTATTCCCCCTTTACCCTTCATTTGGGTTTTTGATGACAGGATTCAACTACGACATCAGAGTGCACCAGAAGCTGGTGAACTACCTGAGACAGCAGCTCGGGGACCTGGCGACACCCACCACCCTCTCGTGGGACTCCACCCTGGGAGAAGTGTGGGGCTCAGGTAGGAGGCTAGTCCTCTCCTACAACAAGAAGGAGGTGGTTGATGGGAGTGACATCCTATGGCCCGCAGTGGCACACAAGTGGGGGAACGTCGACTCGCTCGACGATCTGTACGACTACCTCGTGGGGGTCGTCACAAGGTGAGTCTTCTTCTTCTTTGTCAGTCATCAGAGCTTCATATTAGTCCTCAACTTTCATTATTATCTACAATACCATTTATCTTATTTTTTATCACCACGTCTTACTACCTGTTCAGGCTATACGCATATATAATAACTACTCTAATGGGGTAGTTTGACACCTTAGCTCGGTTGATAGCCTGTCTGTATACTGAGCTAAGAGTCCCGGGTTCGATTTTCGACTGTTCTATATTTAAGTTAGTTAATAAGTCATGTGCTGATATAATCAGTCGGTTCAGAAAGTGCACGTTAAATACCTCAAATAAATTATAATTTGGTAGGGATGAGTAAGAAAGCATTTTAAAGGTAATCTAACCGTATTTGCGTGGAGGGAGATTGGAAAACCGTTTAGGAATAACCACCCTCAGTACACCAGACCGGAATTCGAACCTTGAGGCCTCTGTCATTGGCAGTGTAGTCTATTGCGAGAGTTACGCCTTGGAAGGGGGTGAAATCAAAGTTGGATTGTAAGAATTGTAATCAAGAACAAGCGTAATCGTGACAACGCTAGTTTCTAGTGGGCACCTGCTATCTGCAGTAAACTTGTAATCATCTGTCCCCATATCCGCAGCCCCCCTACCGACACCTCGTGGTCCGCCATGGCGGAACTGACAGCCAACGCCTTGAAGATAGCCCTCNGTGGAGACCTGGGGATAAACGCCAACATAGTGGCCGTCGACTTCTTCAGGGGGACGGCCATCGTGGACGCCGCCATCGACTGGAACAGCCGCAGGGCCGGCCGCATGAAGTGTCCCAACGTGCTCAGGTCACTGAGTTGATCTTGCAAGTCTAATGGGCCAAGGCCACAGATAAATAATATATCCAGACACCCAACCTCCAGGTTAAAATGGTTGCGCTGCTTTTGGCAGATTGAGTCCTTCAACACTAGGATCGCTGCGGTTAGTCCTATCATTACCCAGCAGTGACACTAGCGAAGCCCAGTGTTGAAGGACTCAAGCTGGCAAAAGGAGCGCAGCGGAACCTCGTAAGGTTGAGTGTCTGTTTCTTACATGTCTGTGTCCAAGGCGACAAACAAGCTAGCTCTCGTCTCTGAGCGATGGTGTGAACTTGCTATAGCGGTACCCTTTGTCTACCCTGTGAAGCCTGTCGCCCTCTACAACGCACCGCGCCGCTCCGAGCCGCCGTGTAGAACATTCCACGCGCCTTCCTCTGGAGATCCGCCCATGTAGCGCACCTACATCTACACATTTAATTTTGTTTTAATCGCCACGTCTTACTACCCGTTCAAGTTACACGCATATATTATAATTACTATAATGTGGTAGGGATGAGGAAGGAACCATTTTAGAGGTAATCTACTCGCATTTGCGTGGAAGGAGATTGGGAAACAATTTAGGAAAACAAAACACACCCTCAGTAGACCCGACCGGGAATCGAACCCCGATCTCCCCGTCATCAGCAGGCAAGTTTGCACGAGAGTGACGCCTTAGACCATTCTACCACAGAAGTGGTTTTTGATTTAGTTAAAAATTAGTTTGAAACTAATTTTAAAAACTTGTCTATAAAGTGAAGTTGAAATATATCATGTCAGTATTTTATATAATCAAATATTAGGGAGAAATATGTTCTTATTAAACTACTCTGGGTATTTTCTTTAGATTTTTTGAGTGTTTTGTTTGTTACTTCCTCATATCAAGAGAAAGTAGTGTAATCGTGTACATTTTCGACCTTTAAATTTTGATGAATCTTTACGTTTTATATGTGTCCGAAATAAAAAAACTGAATTTCTCAATTGTGTCTCTCTGTCTTCGGTCACAGAGTTGAAATGGTTTGATGTATTTTGTACAAACTTATAGCTAGATGTTATAAGAAAATACTTCGGGACTTTTTTTTATTTTGACCATAACCCTCAAATTAAGGGTGATTTACTAATATTTTTGAATTCCAAATTTTTCATCAATGGCTCTAATGATTTTGTCTAAACAAAATATATAGGGAGAGTTTGACCTCCCTAATTAAACTGTATACTTGTTTTTTGGGTAAAAATTTATTAAATGGTAGTTTACTGATAAGTGATTTTCGAAAGTTCGAAATATTTTGAAAATGGCACTAAAAATGTGTTTAAAACATATATCTGTGAGGTGTTTGACACGACAAATAAACTGTATACTTGTTGTTTAGACATTCAATTAAGAATAGTTTACTGATTACTTTATTATTTAGTTTTAATATTTAAAAAATTGAATTAGAAATTTGGCTAAAAATTGGTATTTAAGTTTTTTACACTGTAAAGAATATTCATATATATATATATACATATGTTTTCTAAAATAAATCATTTTATAGTAGTTTACTGATGACTAATTTTTGTAAAATTTGAATTTTGTTGAAAATAGACCCTACGATTTTGTTTAAAATTGGTATCGGGAGACTATTTTACATGATCAATAATAATGTATGTTTATGTTTCTAGAAAAAATTAATTAAAGGTAGTTTTTTACTTGCGACAAACTATAGAAGGTTTGAAATGTTTTGAAATCGGCCTTGAAAATTGAATCCAAAATGGATATTGGGGAATAGTTTTTCATTACAAACAAAACTACGTTTTTAATTTTACAAATAAATAAATTATGGTGGTTAGCAAATAGATTATTTTTGAAATTTTGAAATTTTTGTTAAATTATTTGAACAATTTGGTTTAAACTGTATATATAAAAAGTATTTATTTTGACTAACACGATGATGTGTTTGTTTTAGTGAGTAACTCTTACATAAGGGCTGTTTACTGAAAACTTTTTTTTCTTCCAAGCCATAATACATATACACATAGGGAGAAAGTTTGTGCGATTTTTCCTACCAGTTATTTTGTATATAATTTTACTTAGAACTAATTTTACTCCAAACATTTTCCATACAACTCTACTTATTTTATTATTGATAGAAAACAATGTCTAGAAATGTTTAAAGTGACACGTTGGCGTTAATCATTTGATATTTGTAGCATTCGTTTGGATTACAATTGAATATGTTTGTCATTAAAACTTTGGTTTCACACATATCCGAAATGAGATAATTTATAGTAATCAAAATAATTAGAATAAAGTGCAATCTATATTTGTTTATTATATTGATACCTCAGAACATAAGTGTTTTTTTTAAATCACATATCTTTCATTATACAAGTAAAACAGTTTGTAACAATAAATTGTGTGGAACAACCCACCTATTTTGATTTATTAACATAACTTTCAATAAAGATATAGTTTAACTGTGACCTATGAAATATACATGGTGTATCTTAACATGGGGTACCCAACTCATCGGTAAACAGGAACACAAAAACAACGAAAAAGGTTTATATAAACATATACCCCATTTGACCTTTTTTACTAGCTCTAGCCATGTTTGTAATCCGGTAATGTGGAGCGGCTTAATATCATAGGAAGTGCTCAAAATGGCCAACTTCAGCCTGAATGCAATCCTGCAGTCGTCATGTCATAGAATACCGCACTCTTTCAAAAATGCCAGGTGCTAGGAATAACCAATAGAACATACCTAGTCAACAGGTCGAGTGATATTGAGTGTGGTCTAGAAACAGTTTAGTGGATTCACTTGGCTGTAACTAATAAACAAGTTCAAATGGAACACATGTTTATATAAACTTTTTTAATGGTTTTGTGTCTCCTTTCCGTCGCTGAAGTGGATCCGACATGTTATGGTGCACCCTGTATATTAAATATTCTGAGATTATTTATCTTAATAACTCTAAAATTATATTTTTAGGATGTAACTACCCTGTTGCACTGAGAAATCGATATGTTAATTTGTAGAGTTGATTTTCTTAAAATTGTGTCAAAAACCCCATGATCTTTCTCATTTAAAACAATCTATAATGTTGTACCCCTACGAGATGTTTGAATACCACAGTTCATACACCAGCCACCCGTGAGTTGCACCGTTTGGCAACTTGCCGTGACGCAAGGTTTGTCAAATTGCATTCACGTATTTGCTAGGAGTATTATATTGTCTCTGCTACACTTCGGTTCTTGGGTGAGACTGTCTGTATCCAAGAACCAGGACGAGTGTTATTTTTAGTTCTAGTGAAGTGTTAGTGTAGTTTCTTCACTATACAGACCTAGCTCGTAATTAGAGTGACACCCACCCTGACGTAATGTCAAGATAAAATGGCTGCGCACTTGTCTTGATAAAGAAAACTTTGCCTCTAAAACTACATTAGCAATACGGTGGCCCTCAATCACCACTCAGCCTCGTTATTGCATGCCCTTATGAGGCTTAAATATAACGTATACAGGTATTAACGTATCTCCTAAAGACTAACCTCCGATAAATATAGATTGACAAATATTTTGTAACTAAGCCTATATAATTAGTTTTATATGCCAAAGTTTAAACAATTCCATCTGTGTTTCGTATTCCGACACCTTAGCTCAATCTTTAGCGTGTCTATCTACTGAATTAAGGGCCCCAGATTCGATTCCCAGCATGGCTGAAAAAGTCTCATTAAGTGAAATGATGAATTAACGGCTGGGAATTGGACGTTGTACTTGTCCTAGTCTTAAGTTAGATTTTAAGATATATAAAGCTACGACAGGCCTAGCAAGCCAATAGTGGAAAACATATGGCTTGAATAAAAAACTAACCCAGGTCACAGGCTGGAAACAGTAATGGATGTAAAACAAATAATTTTGGGAAACTGGTGAAACAATTTAGTAAAAACCACCTTCGAAACAATAGGCCGGGATGTGCACTCTGAACTACCCATCAACGGCAAACAAGACTAAGTGAAATGAGATTGACATTTTGAGTGAGTTTCCATCAAAGTAGGGGCAATCATTGCTAGCTTGGTTAATTTCTTTGTCCATAACTTTCATATATTTTCCCTGACGAATGCTCCAATTTCACATTGACCTGACTTGTAAACTTTGCAAAGCCAAAGAGCCAACAATTGAAATGTAGACTTGGGCTTTAGTATCAAAAGGCGAGAGCTGCGTGCAGTAAAGCGGTGGACCTTGTTTTGTTTTTTTAAATTCATACGGACGCCCACTTTTGTTATTTTCTATTTCACTCTGTTGTTTTCAGATTCAGCGACTGTTAACTTTTAATTTTAAACATTATTCTGATATTTCTATTACAGTGAAAACATGATTGTTTTAAAAGAGTAATATATCACATAAAAATATAGGAGGCTACTGCGTGTATGTTTTATTTAACTATATAGTTTTTTATAAGCAAATTAAGTCAGCTAAGAAATAAATTAGGCTGTAAATAATTTGTTAATTTAATTAGAAAACTATAATGGCAATAATTACTTTCACAGAATGAATATATCTCACCAAAGCCTAAGTTTAAAGTATATTTACCAATTTAAATTGCTTTTCAGACTATATACTAAGCCAAATATAACAGCTAAACAACATAATCAAATTTATAATGTATACTGTAGAGAAAGGAAAGAAAATGAATGTATTAAACGTAAATTTATTCCCCATGTAATCAAAGCTGTAACCCTCAGATCAGTAGACATGCAATATACCTAATGATATATTTAAATAAATATTTAGGACCTGGAGAGAGAATGTAAAATCTTATTTGGGGATAATAGTATGGGATCTAGTCCTTCTGGGATAAGTTCAAATGTGCTAACACAATATATCCGTATATTATTTATTTGAGGTATTTATTGTGCACTTTCTGAACCAAGTGATTAGGCCTGTTTAGGCACAGGAGAATTTCTATGAGAAATAGTGAAAGTTCCTACCAATTTTGCCTAGAAATGTATTCTCACAAAACTTCCGAGGCTCTTTTACATGCCACCATCAACATGGGATCGATGGTTTTACTTACTCTCCGAAGGAAGTTGTGCTACAGATTTTTATCGCTGAAGAAAAATCTGTCGACCCCGGCTGGGCTGTAACCCACGAACATCGGGTCCTGAGGCGAGCTCTTTACCTCATGATCACATAGGTCGATCGTAACCGAATAATGTCAAGGTCTAGCACATTACACACGTGAAAAGATCGATAATCTTTAAATAAACCAAATTTACTTGGCACAGGTTTTAGAATATGTAGCCCGCACTGGTGTGCACGCGGACAAAGGCGTCAGATTTGTATTCTCAAGCTATCCAGTTAACGGCGCTGTAAATCCAACCAGATGTTTAGAGTTTCCTCCCCCCCCCNATACTTTATCAAATAATCTAAAATAGTTTGGGACGACATTTTCCAAAATTAGTCAACGGTGATCTAACCCTTAATAAGTGTTCACCCACTTTGGTGGCTGCTGGACTGCCGATGACGGGGATATTGGTGTTCGAATCCCAGTCGGCTGTGCTGAGGATACTTTTTCCATAATGGTTTTCCACTCTCTCTCCGCGTGATTAGGCGTACACTTTAAGTTTTCCTCAGAAAACCAATATATTATTTTAATATCCACATGAAAAAGTCCTCAGAAATAAATATAAGCTAAAAAAAAGTTATAGTCAATCCTTTAATTTTGAAACCTCCATTAGAGTGATTTTCAATATATAAGTATATATATATATATACTTTTTTTTTCAAAAGATTTATCATCAGTAAACTACCCTTGATTTTTTTTTTCGGGGGCAAATAAAACGACAAGACCCATTATATTCCTTAGGTCGACATTTTTACGATTACAATATTGTATCTGTATAAGAGATGTTTGGGCCATCATGACCTTTGCTTACACAACGTCGCTATGAGATTGTACGGATGTGACGTCACCCAATACTCGACGGTACTCATGCATTTACCTCCAACGTGAGGTCGGCCTCAACATGTGTATATTGTAAAGCACACAGCTACCTACCTATCTTCCTTGGTAGCCGCGCGCCAGACGCAGAGTAATCGATAACCTCCTAACACCGGACCTTTTGCGGCAACCATCATCCCTCTTAGTTCTGGCTTAGTTTCAACCCCGCCACGGAAACGCCGATGGAATAATGCAACTTTAATAAGGGAGGTAGGGAGAAGATCCTACATCAGACACAGCTATGTACTGAAAGCGCGCAGGCCCTTCCTACACGCCCATAAACGTTCAATTCCCTTTGTAACATCTCAACCAAGTACAATATTCTAACTTTTTGTTTTTAGCACCACGTCTTACTACCCGTTCGGGTTATACGTTTATGTACTAATTACGCTGATTATTTTAAGGATCAAGGAAGTTATGTTTATAAGAAGTGTACCCAAAGTTGTGTGGAAAACAATTTCGGAAAAACCACCTTCAGTACACCCGACCAAGATTCAAACCCCGATATCCCTGTCATCTGCAGTCTAGTATTTAAATCAGAGTGACGCCTTAGACCAGGTGTCGCCAAACATTTTGATTCGCGGGCCACATAATATATTTTACACATTTTCTCAGTCCAAAGTAACGTTCACCTGTTCTTTAAGTAACATTATTTTTGCCGTGAATGCCTTGACATGCACGAATAGATGACAAATCAAATTTGTTTCAGCATGGAAATTTAGATTCAAGTCACATGGCCGGTCACGTCTGTAAAAAAATGCCACTTTCCAAGGCCAGTCAGTGTTTGATAAAAGTGATTGAGGTTGATTCTTCTCTGTGAGAAATGAATCAATTTATTTGTAATAATTTATATCTATAATAATTAATCAATATAATTACTTATTTTTAAATTAGGTAACATCTTTCAGAACTTTCCTTTTATAACCCTCTGCCGGGAGACTTGGAACTACCTAAAAATTGTCACAGTCAAGCCGTTCTGTTGTCGGTATAAGGAACGGCGCCTGCAACTGAAAATGAGGGTTTACAATTCCGACAGCACTCTGGTTGGTGTCATGGGGGAATCACGCGTGCGGACAGGAACTGGACATATCAAATATATTGCGTGGTTAAGAAATAACAAAGAGAAACAATAAACTAGTTTTTTGATAAAATCTTGGAACGGGCCGGATATAATCTTGTGGCCGTATGTGGCCCGCGGGCCGTAGTTTGGAGACCCCTGCCTTAGCCCATGCTGCCACCGAAGCAGGTCAATATTTTAACTTAGTCTATTAAAATTGTATAGTCCTATAAAAAGTTATATATTTAAAATTACATTTCTTTGAAAAGAAATCACTCACATAACCATATTTATATTTTTAGTTTGTTGATACGTGATAACATTACAATATATTATACAACATTATTCTTATTCATAAATATGGGGATATTTCAATAAATGTATTTGTTTTATGAGTATTACGTTTTACCAGCCCTTCGGGCTATCAAAAGATTTACATTGTTGGAGTAAGAAATTCAAAGAAAAAGTGTCCGCATTGACGCGAAGCAGGAGACTAGAACCATTTAGTAAAAACCAGTCCAGAATTCGAAACTCAACCCTGTAAGACATGACAAAATAGAATGACGTCTTTGTCCGCGTGTCCACTCAGTCCAGCTAATAATAATAAATATTATTATTATTTTCATTACTTTTAATACAACTGGTTTTTTTCCTCGTTCATTTCCAACCTCCAATTAAATAAGCAGCCTAAGTCCACACCTGCTTCGGTGGCCACGTGGTCTAAGACGTCACTCTCACAATAGACTTGATTGCCGATGACGAAGAAATAAGGATTCGAATCCCAGTCCGGCGTAATGAGGAGGGTTTTTCCTAAATGGTTTTCCACTATACCTCCAAGCAAACGTGGGTACACGTCCTTTAAATTCAACATTCCTAATTCTTAACTCGTGGGAGTAGTAAATACATGGTGCTGAAAAAAATTCATTATTCAGACAAAATATGGTAGGAACATTTCACCTCTATATGACATTCGTGCATGGAAATGGTCCCATTCAATCGAACCCTTCTTTGATGAGTTATTAATGTGCATACAGTATCTTTCCAGACATCTTTATCGATTGGTGGGAATGTATTTTAATACTAAGGATAGAAGAAGATAGAGGCATTTACTAAACTTACTCTGCCACAAGATGGAAATAGTTTATGATGATAATGATTATGATAACTTAGGTTTTTTTAAGGAATTATCTGGATTTTATATCTAATTTGTTATTTCCTTATCAAATTTTCGAAAGATTTAAAATAAAGATTAAAGGTTTTTTTTACTAGTGGTTTTCACACAGTCAAATTTTGGAGACATATTTTTTTCGTTTCATTCCTTAAATAACGTAAAGGCCTCGGTGGTTTTGAGGTAAAGTGCTAGCCTCTCGATCCAATGTTAGTGGATTTGGACTCAGTTGAGGTCAACGGTTTTTTACCAAGTGATACAAATCATTAGCACAACTTTCTTCGAAGGAGAGGCAAAGCCGTCGATCCCATGTCGAATGTGGAGTGTGAAAGATCCCTGGAAGGAATATTTTGATATGAAAGAAGAATGTAAAAATTTATATTTACATAATTTAAAAAACAAACTCTTTCTACTTCTCAATGTATTCTTTACTTACTCTATGGCATTAGGAACTCGAAAGTTCACTACCACACTTACAAAAGTAGGTCACCTATCTCTATCTTGAACTAGTTCCATCCAGTCCACCCTATTACATCCTATCCCTATCTTGAACTAGTTTCATCCAGTCCACCTCAATACACCCTATCCCTATCCTAAGCTAGTTATATCCAGTCCACCTTACTACACTCTATTCCTATCTTTAGCTAGTTATATCCAGTCCACCTTACTACACCCTATCCAAATCTTAAGCTAGTTATATCCAGTCCACCTCATTACACCATATCCTTATCTTAAGCTAGTTATATCCAGTCTACCTCATTACACCCTATCCCTATCTTAAGCTAGTTATATCCTGTCCACCTCATTACACCATATTCCTATCTTGAACTAGTTCTATCCAGTCCACCTCATTAGACCATATCTCTACCATCTGAGTCTAAGTCTTCCTAATGGGTCTACTAGTCAGTACTTTGAACATGGTTCTAGATTTTTACATTCGCGCTGAATGTCCTTCCCACCGTTATCTAAGAAGTGATTATTCTAACAATGTCTGTTGATAAGTACAGGGTATATAATTCATCATTATGTAGCCCCCACTCCCCGGTAGCGTCATTCCTTTTTGGCTCAAATGTTCTTGTGTCCTGGAATTTGGTGACAACATTTTCTCTTCATTAGAAAAGTTTCTCATCTAATGCCACTATGATCATGACGGATATTCAGGAACTGTTGATATCACAATGTGAAGAAAATTAAATAATGGAGCAATATTTGAATTATTTTGTCCGAGAAAATATGTTGCTATAAAAACTGCAAAAACACTGGCCCTTTTCTCGCGATCGCTATATATCCCCACTTTAGGTCCTCGTATCGCCTGTAATATCTATGTCACTTGGCGTCGCTTGGACGCCGAGGTATATAATCGCGACGCCTGCTGGCTCCCTTTCACCCCCTATGTTACCTGCTCTGCACCGGACGTAACTTTTTAATGGGCAGTATTATCATCTAACACGTGTGAGCCTTAATGCCCCCTCCCGCCTCACACAATATTGATCAAACAGCGCTGGAGTGTTTAAGTTGATATAAAAAATACCATAACCATTGATTATTTATTACTTGAACACCGGATTGCCTGGGACTTGGAGGTCGAGGTTCGAATCTCAGCCGAGCGCACTGGGGCTAGTTTCCTAAGTTTGATTTATCTCTGGAGTTTTCTAATACTCCCTCACCACTAATTCAAGTGCACTTCCTCTAAATTATCTTCCCCTTTTCAAACCATGTATAATAATAGTATCCGCATTGGATGGCATGAGTGAAAATGTGTCAGTCATATAATAATACTTAACACCGCGTCTTACTACCCATTCGGGTTATACGCTTAAGTACTAATTACGCTAATGGGTTGGGAATTGGGAAGGATGAATATAGAGGAAGTTAACCCGCATTTGTGTGGAGGGAGAGTGGAAAACCATTTAGAAAAAACCACTCCCAGTTTACCCGACCTATATTCGAACCTCGAGTCAGTCATATAAAGTCTGGTTTCAGTTGGCGGGAGAGGTTTAAAGCTCGAATTCCTGTCGGGTTTAATTGGTTTCCCCACTTTCCCTCTATGAAAATTCTTGTGTATTTCTTCTAATATCTACCCTACTCGTCCCTATCTCATTAGTATTACTCGGTTGATATCCTGGATGGGTGGTAAGACGTGGTACTAAAAAAGGTTATACGTCTTACTTCACCAAATTTGGTCCCACAACTCGAAGCAAGGTCGGTCATTGAATGACTAAACTACATCCACGCTGCGGCACGGAAATATAATCCAGCTACGCTTTTTTTAGTAGAAGCCCGCTTCAGTGACCGAATGGTCTAAGGCGTTACTCTCGTGTTAGTCTGGCCAGCTGAAGACGAGGAGAACAGGGTTCGAATATCGGCCAGGTATCTACTGAGGGGCTCTTTTTTTCCTCTAAATTGTTTCCCACTCTTCTTATATGTAAATGCGGGTAAACTACATCTAAAATGTTTCCTTCCTAATCCTTATCCCGTTAGAGTTATTATCAAATATGCGTATAATATTAACAGGTAGTAAGACGCGGTGATTAAAAAACTATTTAGCTTAAAAGAACATAATGAAGTGGAATTTCAATTAAATGTATTGGTTTTCCCATGTAAAAAGTATTTAAAACTATTACCTGTTTAGTCAGACGCATTTATTGTCGGCGTCATACCTCCGGGCCGTCAGAGCCAGGTATGTTGACCGCACCCCTAACCCTCCCAATAAAGCCGATATTGTTCCTTAGCTCAACACACGACATTAAGTAAAGCTCGTAAAGGCGGAATACCTGTTCGATGCATTGAGGAAAAGTCACGCAAGTCTTACTCCTAAATTTTGGTTGCTCGTCTGGCCGCTAGTTTCTCTAGTATCGAGGCGCCACTGACACATAGGGTACCAAGCTGGCGCCGGCTATAGAAGCGTCGGGACGCCTATTAGCATCGGATGTGACGTCATACCACTAACCACTTACCGGAGGTGAGTACTTATCTAGTGATATTGGCATACGTTAATTACTTTTGAATAATTACCTAAGGTTTGTAAGTAAAAGTTAAGCAAGTGTATAAGTGATACCTTGGATAGTATTTATTTAACTCACTAAGAAAACTAAAAACATTTTTGGTAAATGTTATATTAGAAAATGTTTTTATTTTGATAACCATAAGATTAGGAATTACGAGTCAAAATGTATTTACTGTGTGTGTGTGTGTGTGTGTGTGTGTGTGTGCTATTTTAATTTGTTAATTAAGGTTATACCAAATTAATGATAAAAGATTTGGTATATATTATTTAAATGTTTGTTTGAGGTTAGTTTATTTTATTGATATGACATATACAAGGATGATTTCATTTTTCTCGTAGAATAGAGGAATTTGTGTCAAATAGGGTTTTAAAAAAATTGCTTACGGGTTTTAAGAAAATACCTTCATTGATGAATATTTTAATTTGTTCCAAATATTAAAAAATATGTTGCTATGAAAAGTATGTCAATATACACAATGTAAGTAAACGTTTTTTAATTGGTTTTTATTACACATTTAAATAAAAATAAACAACCGTGATACTATTTTAAGAAAAAAAATAGATTCTGTACACATGTTTGAGGTAGGTTAATATTTCTATGAAAAAGAGTATTTTGATGAGGTTTGGAATTTTTACATTACTTGTGAACTTAATTTATCATTTGAAAAATATTGATAGCCGATATCAAATAGTTTTGGATAAATAATTTTAAAATAGTCTAAGATTGCTCTTTTTTTAATAACGTTGAGCCTCGATATATTTGTTTATAATTAACAATAAGAAAGTTTGACCCCATCTATATAGTGGCGGATTCTGGTGTTGGAAGACTGAAGTTTGATCCCCGATTGTGTGCTCTGGGAATTTTTTTCGTTGTTTTTTCCCACTTTCTATTAAATCAAATTACTTGCATAGGTGAGCGTGTGGGTTAAGATGTTAACTAAATATAATCTGGTTTGCTAATTCTTTCCCACTCTTCATTCACACAAATGCAGGTACACTTCTACTAAGTTACACCCTCTCTATAAGTACAAAATTAGTGTAAATAAGTGGCTAGCTTGAGTGGATAATAGAACATTATGCACAACAAAATTAAAATAAAGGTGGATTATTAAATGTTTCCTTAAAATTCAGAATTAACTCCGCTCTAGAATATTTGAACGGAAGTCTATAATCCAATATACGGAATGTGTTTGTTAAAAATATTTTAAACTTTACTAGGAAGCAACTTTATAAATTACAAATTATTCATTGCAGTCAACACAGATAACATTTTACTCTAATGTAAATATGATTTTATCGCTCAAAAGTGACATCCGCAAATCACGTGTCTTGATAGATTTAGTAGTTTTAATAACTGGCAGATAAATTACTGTTGTTCTTACTTCTTTCTTACTACTACAGTATAACTCTGAAATGTGTGATTATGACCTTTTTATCTCCATTGATTATTTTGTAAAGGACAAGTTTAACGTCAGGTAATATAATTATCTTAAGCCCTTGTTTACATTCTGGCTAACAGGCAGAATTTCCTTCTTGTCTACATTTAGGCCAACATTATTGTTGTTGTTGTTGTTGTTATTATTATTATTATTATTATTATTATTATTATTATTATTATTATTATTATTATTATTATTAGCACCGCGTCTTACTACACGTTCGGGTTAGTCGCACTTACGCTAATGTGTAATGGTAGGGTAATTGTGAGATGAAATGGAGGACCTACAGTTTAACGTGAAATCCGAACCACGGTGGAGGCTTGGCATTCCTCACATTCACAAGTTGTGATTAATACACGTCTTGTCAGAGGTGAAGGAAGGGTTTGGCAGTCAGATAAATCTGTGCCGGGACCAAGGATTGAACCCCGGACTCCCAGCACAGAAGTCTGACACCTCACCCCTAGACCATCAGGTCACCTTTTTGGCCAACAGACCACGTTTCTTTATTGTCTACATTTTGGCCAACAGAATGAGTTTCTTTATTACCTACACACTGGCCAACAGAATGAGTTTCTTTATTAAATTCACTTTGGCTAACAGAATGAGTTTCTTTATTACCTACATTCTGGCCAACAGAATGAGTTTCTTTATTACCTACACTTTGGCCAACAGACTGAGTTTCTTTGTTAACTTAACTTTGGCCAACAGACTTAGTTTCTTTATTACCTACACTTTGGCCAACATACTGATTTTCTTTATTACTTACACTTTGGCCAACTTACTGAGTTTCTTTACTACCTAAACTTTGGCCAACAAACTGAGTTTCTTTATTACCTACATTCTGGCCAACAGACTTAGTTTCTTTATTACTTACACTTTAGCCAACAGAATGAGTTTCTTTATTAACCTACATTCTGGCCAACAGACTTAGTTTCTTTATTACTTACACTTTGGCCAACATACTGAGTTTCTTTACTACCTAAACTTTGGCCAAAAAACTGAGTTTCTTTATTACCTACATTCTGGCCAACAGACTTAGTCTCTTTATTACTTACACTTTAGCCAACAGAATGAGTTTCTTTATTACCTACATTCTGGCCAACAGACTTAGTTTCTTTATTACTTACAACTTTAGCCAACAGAATGAGTTTCTTTATTACCTACATTCTAGCTAACAGAATGAGTTTCTTTATTACCTACATTCTGGCTAACAAGCGGGGTTTCCTTTTTAGTTAATTCTGACCAACAGTTCTAGGAAAAACAAATACCTTACGGCATTATTCCAAACTTAGGACTAGCCCTAATCCCTGTCTCTTTGAAGAAGCTTTTCAAACTTTTCTATCTTTAGATGGCTACCTCTCTTATGTACTAAAAATTTTAACTATTTTACACTAAAGATCAATACACATTTTAAAATTAGCACTCTCTATAAGAAACTCATATTGCGACAAATAAAACGAATAATAAAAAAAACTTGACTATGGCGTTAAAACTTTATAAAATTTTGCATCAAGCTCAAAGCTAACGTTATTTAATGATATAATATTGTTTCGTCAATTTTGTATGAGCGCGGTTCGCGAAGCCTTTGCCATCGCCTTTTTTTATTTGACGTCCGGAATGGAAAGTACCTCGTTGATGAGTCATCCACCATTCAAGCGTCGTCACTCAACCCACCCCCTCCTGAACAAACTCTCTTTCTCATTCACTCTCTTTATATTTTTTCACTATCTCTGTCTTTGATGTTACATTTTCTTTTACTCTTATTTCAAAATTTACATCTGTCACTATACCTCTCGTTTTTTTCTCTCTCTCTCTTGTACCTTCTCTTCTCCGTTCTCGTCTTTTTTTTTCATTCGTTATCGCTGTTCACATGTTCTCTCTTCCCCTCTCACTCAGTAGGGAGGAAACATTGTGGCTGTCCCCGTTGTCATGGTGACGGAAAGGAGCAGTGTTAGAAAGGGGTGGGGGACGGATTGTAAGAGAGAAATAGATGCTGGACCAAGAGCTCGAAGCTTCCTTCCTCTCTCCTTGCCGGTCCATTTCACAGATAGTTTCGGAGGCGGTTTGATGGGGAGAGGTTATATGTGTGACGTCATGACCTAACCTTGGCCCTTTTTTTCCGACATTGAGGTCTCTTTGCTTTATTTTTTTGTATTCGGGGATATTTAAGAGCCCCTCTCCCGGCAAATTAACCGAAATATTAGAATATATAAGTTATGTGACGTCACTTTTAAGATGTAGATCAATATTTATAAAATAATCATTTTAGTTTTTTTTAGCACTGTTTCTTGCTACCAGTTCAGGTAATACGCAAACGTGCTAATTACGCTAATATGTTAATGATGAGGAAGGTTGAATTTTAGAGGAAGTGTACCTAAAGTTGCGTAGAGAGAGAGAGAGAGAGTGGAAAAGCATTTAGGAAAAGCCACACTCAGTACTCACGACTGAGATTCGAACTCCGATCTACCCGTCATCGGCAGTATAGTCTATGGCGAGAATAGCACCTTAGACCATGCGGCCACAAAAGCAGGTAGTATTGTAAGAAAGAAGAAAAGTCAAAGTCAGTAACAGTGGACGCGTAGACGATCTGACTCCCCCCCNACCGCCTCTTACTACCCATCCGGACTATACGTATTTTAATTACGCTAATGAAGTAGGGATGAGAAAGGTAGAAATTTAGATTTAAATATACCCGTATTTCTGTGGGAGGGGGGAGGGTGAAACAACGTAGGAAATCTTCCATACACCCAACGGAGGTTCGAAATATGGACTTCCCATTGCTGGAAGATCAGACTAAATGAGCATGAAGTTTAACCCGCGGGACCACCGATGCAATGCCAACTGTACGAATGCACATATCATGATGGATTAAATAGACAAGCTACTATAGTTGTTAAGTACGGTTATAGCCTCGTCTAAATATCAAACATTTTTAAACTGAAAAATTAACCTTTGGTTTAAATGTGTGGATAGTCCTGATGGGTAGTAAGATTCGGAGCACGAACCAAAATAAATAAATCTAGCTTACGTGAAACACGAGACTGTAAAAAAAACTCCGTTATTTCCGTATTCCTGTTTCAGTAGGAGCCGTATTGTCTACGAGATAAGGTCAACAACATTTAATGTGACATTTCGTGACATTCTCTCTCCTCTCTCTCTCTTTATTCACCCGCTACCTCCACCTCCCCACCCAAAAGGCTCAAACGTCACGCCACGTGATCAATCGACCTCTTCTCCTCCCTTCAGCCAACCTGGCGGTAACAGGGCAGCAGCATCAGAGATGTGGAGGTGGTATAAAGTTTTATGATCCTGCCCGTATATAAATAAAGTCGATAAATAAAACATATTTCTACGTTGGCATGAGATGTAGTAAAACAAAGGTCGGCGGAGGGATGAAATAAGAATTATGGAGAGCTCGTGTGTTATTTTTGTAGTTGTATGCCTACATTTCGATAGCGCTATAAAAATATAGTGTTTAACTTTTTTTTTCAAAATACTTCAAATTGTATATGTGCACTGTTGTATAGTAATTCTTCCAAGGTCGCACCTTTAAAGTAAAACTTTCTCGTGTGGTCTCATCAAAAATCGAGTAAAAAAAACCTTGTATTTCCAAGCGTCACAACAAGCCCCTGAAAATATACAACGCTTCAACTTGACATACGCGAGAGTATCACATATTGCGTGCCTTTTTTATGTTCGGGTTATACACCTATGTACTAATTACAGTAATGTATTAGGGATGAGGAAGGTTGAATTGAAATGTAATGGACCTGCATTTGCGTGGAGGGAGAGGGGAAAACCATTTAGGGGAAGCTACCCTCAGTACACTCAACCGGGATACAAACTTCGATTTCCCCGTCGTCGGCAGTCTAGTCTATTGCGAGTGTGATGCCCTAGACCATGCGGCCACATAAATAGGTTATGCGTGCTATTTAGAAAACAGGCTGTCATAGCACTAACTCCAAATTTCACAAATGGCTAATTTTTTTTTTTTTTTTAACAATTTTAAGTATTCTAGGGTTGGGATTCAACTTGGTTCTTGAACCGGCCTGGTGCACTGTCAACTGTTTTTCAAGTTGTTATTTTACCATTATCTCTTTAAATAAATTAGGCAAATGGTGGTGCACTTATTCTTAAGGACCCTTATCGTCCCTTACTTCGTATATTAATTCGTTGACTTATCATGGTTGTGTTAAGCCTACGAATTAAAGAATAGATTTGAAAAAAGAAAAAAGCCTGTAGCATTGTTATAAAACCTCACAAAAATTATTTCGCTATAGTTTTATTGTTGAAAATGTACAAATTGACGTTCAAACAAAAGACATTCAACTTCACTTGATTCAATCAATTCTTAGCAATGAAATCTGTTATCTTGGCTTGGGCCGACATTTTTTTTAAAGTAAAAGAATAGTAAATATACTATTTATGAACAAAATATCTTTAAAAAAAATTGTCCGATTATTTACAGAATATATTATTGATATCCACTCTTCTAGTGCCTCTAGCCCCGCGCATGCGTGTTGGTATGACACACAAGTCCCCTGGTGGGTAGCGCGGCCAGATCAGTAGCGGTAGGTCCGTGAACTACAATTGATATTCATCCCGTGCGAGGCACGTACACATATATGACGTGCCTCCCTTCGTTATATTCGTTCTGCCCTTTTGTTGCTCTTCATTTAATTATATGTGTGTTGTTACAAATTTAATTTATACACCGATAGAGATTTGTGACTAGAATGTACACTTTAATATAATAAAATATAGTCAGAAGAGTTAAATATAGGTCTATGCTAGCTTCTTGACATGGCAGGGAAGTTTTAAATGCCCAACTGGTTAGTCTAGAATGAATGGGAAGGAAGGAGGTATATTTTTCTAAAATTAATTTTGTATCTCCATCCTTAAAATTCACCATCCTTTTCCCTTTTTTCTTAGATTAAATCGCAAAAATTAGCAAGCTTTTTATTTTGAATATAAACAAGCAGAGGTGCTTTGGGAATCTGTTTTTACTATTGTTATTTTCAACACCAAGGTTATTAACCACCTACTTTCAGGGTTAGGGATTGGGAGGGTAACATTAGAATATATGCATCCACATTCACGCGCAAGGATGGAAAAATCACAGTGATAATATCCCTTATGAAACGTCACCCACGGTGTATTCGACCTAGATTTGAACCTAGATCCCCTCATCACTAGCAATTCAATACCATATTTAATTTAATGGTGTTACAATATTGATTGAGCTAAGCTTCCATTCTTCTTTTGGATGATGTATAGTGTTAACCATCGAGATCATGAACGTTTTTTAAAACCTTCAACTTAATTTCTTCCCTTCCAGCTTTACACAATTGTTTGTATAAATTCCACTCCCTCTTTCCCCCGTTTAGACATTTTTCTAGATTGCGGTCTTCTGCAGATGTTTTAATTTGTTTTCGTTTATTCGTCTGCTGGTCATTGAATGTAAGAGAGACTAGTAAAGTGGAGATCATGGGAATGAAGTTTGTGAGGAGTATGTTAGCTGTCATGAGGAGAAACAGGATTAGGAATGAATTTATCTGGGAAAGAGTTGGAGTACAGGGAGTATATAAGATAATAGAGGAAGAAATAATGAGATGGTATGGACATGTAATGAGGATAGAAAAGGAGATAGTACCAAAAAGAATTATGGAAACTAAGTATGTAGGGAAAATACCGCAAGGAAGACCAATAAAGAAATGGGAGGAGCAAATAACAGAAAGTGTGCAAGTAAGAGAATAATAATGGAAGCAATTAAAGGAGTAAGAT
Organism: Timema genevievae; assembly: GCA_902155825.1. Lineage (NCBI taxonomy): Eukaryota > Metazoa > Arthropoda > Insecta > Phasmatodea > Timematidae > Timema > Timema genevievae. The sequence goes on from CABFWO010001949.1 coordinate 140,562, forward strand.
GGAGGCATTTCACTAAATTGACCCGGCCACAAGCTGGAAATACTTAATCATGATGTCTGCTGTTGATTTTATTTACTATTTTCGTGATTTAACTTGTTTTCTAAATAGGATTTTTTTTAGCCTGTGCGTTAAGTTAAAGAGACATTCTTCAGATTGTATTCCATTGTCTACATATCTTTATTTGTGGGATTCTCTTTGACACAATATTGTTAATAGTATCGTTTAAAGGAAAGTGTCGGGGGAGGGGGTCCGAGCAGGTTAGTACAAACTTGACTGGTAATCGCCTAGGATGAGGGTGTTAAATACAATCTTACGATATCAATGTGGTCATCCTTGTCAGTCATAGAGAAAATTAGTAAACACATCAATATTTTTCCAAAGTAACATGGTACGAAATTATTTCTTGTCTACTGAGCAAAAAACTTCATTAACTTTTTTTTTTAAAGTCAGGACCTCAATCACGGTAAAGAACATGACTTTCAAACGATTATCAATCAAGGGACATGAGCGTATAGTCCGAACGGGTAGTAAGACGCGGTGCCAAATATAAAGGACATTGGTTTAGATCCACAACGTTCCAAAGCAAGCGGTGAGTGACTGGTTCGGATTTAACTTTCTGTTTCGGACACGTTCAACGCCTGTAAAGACAAGATGTTAAATAGGCCAATATATTCATGTTTATGGAATTTACACACAATAATAAAACCTTGTACTTTAATCTAAGTGTCATGACCGCATCAGGCGATCAACATCTGCGCATGTATACAAACTAAGAGGTCGTTGTTATTGGAAGACAGTAAAACGAGACAAATATCACTTCAGATGATTTACTTAGAGATGATTATCATACAATACACTATATTATATACATAGATACAAAGTTCACACTTACTGAACAATAAATTGACTAGACATACTTTTATTTATATATAAACAACAAATAAACCAACAGATAAAATCACAATAAAAAAATACAAAATGCAATTCCAATTAATGCAAAATTATGTTTGTCTGCACGGTGTCGCTATCTTGTTTGAAGAACACAAATCTGTTAAATGCTAGAAGAAGAGACATAGTGCGTAGTTTAAGGATCTTTTACTTAATTTTTAATCTTGAGCTTTAACAAGGTATTCTTACTAAGACAATAGTAGTCAAAGTTTTATTAAAATGATGTCCATTAATGTATACAATGTATTCTTAGTATGCCAATAATATTGTTTGCTCACTAATTAAATTTAATGTTAGGGGCCTCATACATACATACCTAACCACGCCGCCCCCTTACGAGGTAGGCAAGAAATTGTACATAGGGGCCTCATAAATTTGTAAAACAATAATAATTGAAAAACAGAATCTAAACATGTTCAGGATTAGTAATATATATAAAACAAATTTATTTAAATCAAATCTAAACACACAGGTTACACATTGATTAATATTTTAATATATTATAACATATATCTGGTGTCTGTTTAAGGGCATTGCCTACTTGTGAATTGGAATATATTTTGCGAAGCGGGTTGCATCTTAACTTGACGCACCAAAGCCACACTAAGACTCGAATGCACAGAATATATGAGGACTTAATAAACTGTTTCAATATAAACACTTTCTCGTTTCTTATTCTAGAAAGACGTATGCTTTTACGGACATTTTAGCTGTAAATTCTGCTAGGAAGGTTCATAGACCCTACTGGCCATTTTCGCGAGTAAACCAAATAACCAAAGCTATAAACTATATTTTTTTAAACTGTTTATAAAAAAATTACTTCCAAGATTTTAAGAATATTATGATTGGACAATGTAAGACTAATTTTAAAATTATTTAAAAATCTATGGTTTTGGTTTAAATATTAGCCCCATATCTTTAAAATTTACCCAATGAAACGTTAAAACATAAGCTTGAAATATCTTCTTTTATTTCCTTTTTTTTTAGCACCGCGTCTTATTACCCGTTAGCTTATGTACTAATTACGTTAATAATTTTAGGGATCAGGAAGGTTTATATTTAGAGGAAGTGCACCCTCACTTGCGTGGAGGGAGAGTGGAAAACCATTTTGGAAAATCTCAGTACACCCGACAGAGATTCGAAACTCGATCTCCTTGTCATCATCAGTTTAGTCTACTGCGAGAGTAGCGCCTTAGACCACGCGACCACCAAAGCGGGTAAATCTTGTCCTAACATGACGCTACATCACAGGTAGGCAACGTCGTTTTGGCCTCATAGCCAATCAGTTGACATAATAAAACGCATGCAGACAAATTACTACAACAGAACAATCTATTCGAACTCGTTTTCATCAACATATTCACGTTTGATGGTCTCACTATCCAGGACGGAAACAAAAGTCGGAGAGCTGGGTTTGTGTCCCGACCGTGGCTTCGAGGTAGTAGACGAACTGACCAGAACTGGTATGAATGGCGCTCGGAAGGGCGCGGGAACCTTTCCACCACCTCCGCTTTTCATTAACAAATGACTGGTTTCATTGCGGAATGAAGGCGCGTCAGGAAGGATCATTTTTTGGGCCGTCGAGGTCGTCGATACTTTCGTCGACGTTTGAGAGACGGGTATCTCAGTTAAAGACACGCCACCGTTTCTGACCGAATGTAATCGGAGACCTTGAGCGGTGTGGTTGAAAAGGGTAGGGCTGGGGCGGGAAGATTGGGCTGGTTTCGACAGAATCAAGAACGTGGACACGTTGTTTGGCGGGGGTTGGACGGAAGGGGCGTTCGTCGGGCGGGGAGGCAAGGAATCTTGG
>CABFWO010001950.1:0-104757 GCA_902155825.1 Timema genevievae
GAGAGGGTTGGTAGACTGGTCAACAAGCTTGGAACAGGGTCTGGCTGGGAGTGAGAGGGTTGGTAGACTGGTCAACAAGCTTGGAATAGGGTCTGGCTGGGAGTGAGAGGGTTGGTAGACTGGTAAACAAGCTTGAAACAGGGTCTGGCCAGTTGGCTCCCAGCTGGGTGGGTTGGGAGTGAGAGGGCTGGTGATGATGAGCTTAAGTCATCGTCAGCGTCTGTAGCTTCACCAAAAACCGGTCTACCTGAAGACCTATAGGCGGTAGCCCCATTTCTCACCTGTAGGCCACGGTAGACTTAGTAAGCCAGTAGCCCAAACAAAACAAATATTCTAGTGAACAAAGTAAAATGCCGGATGAAAAAACAAGATGACCAAAAGCTACGAATAGGGACATTGAATATTGGAAGAATAGAGGAAATTGTAGATATAATTGAGGATAGGAAGCCGGGTGTGTTGGGATTGAGTAAGACAAAGTGGTGATGGAGTTGAGTGTAGGAACTGATAAAAAGATATACATTACATTGGATGGAAAACGATGAAAGAAGGTGAAATGGTCTAAGGTTTGTAGTGAGGATAGGATGGGAAGTGGAGTGAATCAGCGACCGAATGACAAAAATGATAATCATAGGCAAAGAAAAACAAATAGAATTACTGCAGGCATATGCACCACAAGTTGGATTTTATGCTCCTACCATGGTTGTAACTAGTAATGTGGGATCAGTGTTTGATTCCAAAGAGATAGAGATTTAATATTTGCAATTATGTAACTAATGGAGAAAAGCTCTGAATATGGAAAATACCTGGTAATAGTGTTAATGGATGTGAAAAAGGCATGTTATGTAAGAGTGTATGGAAAAAAGGATTGAAGGCGATGTAGGAGGCTAGGGTAGAAAGAGGAGTAGCTGTCATTAGGCTGAGGATTTATATGCACAAAAAACTGGTAAACTATGGATGCTATAATGCACTTAAAACTGATGAAATATGCAAGAAAAACATAAAAATACATACAAACAAAAATACAAGGATCACTAAAATGGTATTATTAAATTATAAATTACAACAAACAACTATATACTTCTCAAGATTTTCAGAAGTGAATGCTTCTGGTTATCCCTTAAAATGTTCTTGAACATTGAAAAGCTCCTTTCTACATCACATATAGTGATGGGACAATACTTGAAGCTGATCATCTTTGTAGGAGTATACTCTGTCACTTCCTCTATGTTCTCCTTGAAGAAGTTGGCCAACTTTTTTTGTAAAATCAGTAGTTTTATTCAATACCAAATAAATCATTACATGTACACTTCAGTTTTAAAATTTGAAGATAGAGGAAAAGTAGATAGAAACATAAATAAAATAACGAACACAATATGGCTTTTACAATGAAAAGAAGAACACAATTCACACTTTGCATTGCTACAAATTTCTGTTTTATCCTTTTTGTGGTTTTTGGTTTCCTCTTTTAGTAAGTTGCATTGCGCGTTTCAGACTCACTTCTGGTGAGCAATAATAGAATGAAGACTAGGTCGGGGGATTGGGCGGTAACGGTCGGTTTTCCTCAAGAGTCAGCCATTACCTCTTTGTCCAATGGCAGCAATGTAAAGTATTAACTGTGCTCTTTTAATTGTAAAAGCCGTTCCTTTGATATGTTTTTACCCACCTTTCTTCTACCTTCTTCAAATTATAATACTTAAGTATATATTTAATTATTAATTTTGTATTGAAGAAAACTACTGATTTTACAAACAATAAAACCTCCAATAATTTCCCCAGCATCTTTTGTAATGTTTGTGTCTTAGGCTCCTTCATGGTCTTGGATGCGGACGAAGTAAAGGATGAAGTGGAAGGAATGTTCCGAACACTTTATAAGCTGGCAAAGACCCTATATGATATCCCTGGGTCAAAACGTGTGGCCGAAATGGTGCGAGCTAAAGTAGAGAAGTTTCGCCATTTCATACCAGTGTTGCAAATTGTCTGTAACAAGGGCTTGCAGGAAAGACATTGGAAACAGGTAAGTTTTTTTTTTGTGAAAGAGGGCTTGCAACAGAGACATTGGAAACAAGTGAGTTTTCTGTAAAAAAGAGCTTGCAGCAGAGACATTGGTAACAGGTGAGTTTCTGTAAAAAGAGCTTGCAGAAGAGACATTGGTAACAGGTGAGTTTTCTGTAAAAAGAGCTTGCAGCAGAGACATTAGTAACAGGTGAGTTTTCTGTAAAAAGAGCTTGCAACAGAGACATTGGTAACAGGTGAGTTTTCTGTAAAAAGAGCTTGCAACAGAGACATTGGTAACAGGTAAGTTGACAACTTTATCTTTATTTTGTTGCTAGTCATTGAATTATTTCGTATCTTCTCCGATGATACTATTACTTTCAATTACCCTTTTTATCAACCATCAGGACATGATACACATAACACTATTAATGTTGTATATAAACAAGCTATTTGTTATCTTTTAATTTGACTGCAAGGTTATGCATGCAATTGATAATTGAGGTGTATAACTGATTTTATACTATTGTATGAATGTAGTGATGGGTGTTATGCATATTATAGCTGACATCACCATTGTCTTATGTAGATGAGCAAAGTGGTGGGAATTCCCCTCACCCCTGACCCGCAAGCAACACTCTCAGACATGATTGAGGTCGGATTGCCCAAGTTCATCACTAAGCTGGAGGAAATTAGTGTTGCAGCCAGTAAAGAATATGCACTTGAAAGAAATCTTCGCAAGATGAAGGAAGAGTGGGACGATGTACAGTTTGAGTGTGTGGCCTATCGGTATGAACCAATTCCATAACTTTGATATTATTTAGCTTCATTTAAATCACATGCTTGTTAAAAAAAATTGTATGTTAATGTTTTGGGAAATCCCCTTTCCTTTTGTTTTACACCACGCCTCTCTACCAAATTGAGATAAACACACATATATTAATTATGTTACACTTGTTCTGAAATATCTTCATCTTATTCATGTGTGAATCCATTAGATAAAGTCACACAAGACACACACAGCCGAGAAGTGTCATGTGTAACTGCTTGTAAAGAACATGTCAGATCATTTCTCTAAGACAAGACCTGTTCAAAACTGAGCCCATAGTTCCCAACCTATGTCTAGCCCTGGTTTGTCTGTCAGTAAAATGTACTCTCCAGGTTAGCTTAGTGGTCAGCGTAAGCACAAAGGGGTTATCCACTATCATAATCTTGTTTGAATGAATGGTGAAGATTGAGGGGAATCTGGGGTGACAGTTTTATCTAATTCTGACTTAAAATATATATTATGCAATTTTTCAGCCTTACACCTCTCTGCCGCCTGTAGACATTGTTTGTTTAGCTCTGTCTCTTTCCTTATTTGCCACCATGGACTTTCGACTTTGTGTATCTCTAGTTGGAGAGATTTTGAAATGAGGGATGCATGTAACATGTCAGACAATTTTCTGAGAAATGTATTAAACCTGAAATTTTTTGGTTAAATATTCACTTCCCTAACTTCAAAAAATGAATTGTGTTTTTATAATACCCTTTGTGTATGTACTGTCTGTTGTGTATATATTGCATGGGAATGTTTGTTCTACAGGGACACTGGTGTGGAGATCCTGTCAGCAGTGGATGACATCCAGGTCATGTTGGATGACCATATATTAAAAGCCCAAACCATGCGAGGCTCTCCATATGTTAAGGCCTTTGAAGCTGAGATGCAGCTCTGGGAGGCTAAACTTATCTCCATGCAGGATATTCTTGACTCATGGCTTCAGGTACCAACATAACTTTGTTTTAAATAAGGATGTTTATTTAGAATCTTTGAATTCTTAAAGATATTTAGTATTTGAGGAATAAAAAAAAATCATTAAATAAATATAATATTATTATTGGAAGAAAGTACTGGAAAGGTGAATAGAAACATTTAAAGGGACAAACACAATATGGCCTTTACAATGAAAAGAAGAACACATTTCTCACTTCATAGTGCTGCCATTGGACAAAGAGGTAATGACTGCCTGTTGTTACCACCCAATCCCCCGACCTAGGTTTCATTCTATCGAAGTTCATCAGGAGGGAGTGTGAGACGTGCAATGCAACTTCCTAAAAGAGGAAACAAGGCAATACCTCGTTGTCCAGTGGCAGCAATGTAAAGTGTGAACTTTGTTCTTATTTTCACTGTAAAAGCCATATTGTGTTTGTTCCTTTTATATCCACCTTTCCTTTGGCTTCTTCCAAATATGTTAAACAAAATATCTTATAAAGCAAAAAGAAGTTTTGCTTGGAGAGATAGTTATATATATGTGTGTGTGTATTTACGGGATGAAAGTGGTAATAATTACCTGAGCTAGTTAACTTAACAGACCTCTAGGAGGTGAGAGTTACAATTTGTGGCTTATTACGAGCGACACCCCAGTACAGTTAAACACATACATGCCACGATCCTTTTTATATGAACACTGATAATCAACAAGCAGCTGACAATTCAACTGACTTCTCCTGCCTGACAGAAGATACACTATACAATGCTTAGAACCAAATTACTTAAGTACAAGTAGAACAAGAGTGAACCAAATTTATTTCAAAAGATGGACACTTATAAATCCAAAGAAGTACGATATAATATGGTAAGTAAGCAATATAGGTATTTGTTCTTTACAGACTTAATTTAGGTTGATCTATTGCCATTATCTGTCTTCTTTAAATTAAATTGCCGAACTTTAACAAAATCAATCGTGTGAAGAGGAGGTAAAAACAAACCAACAATCGACAATTCAAAAGAAATCATGGACATTGAATAAATAGAACCCAAGAGATTATGTGAATCAATGGAGAATTTTATGGCCTGTTGAGAGTATCACGGGAGAAAGTGATCAAATTAATAATGTAGTAAGAAAGGACCTAATGACAACTGATCAAATTAATAAGACGAAAATAATCATCTGAAACTCAACAATGATTTGAAATCATAAATGAGCAAGATAACATTCTACCTACTACAGAACTAGAATCTGTTTCAACCCATGTTACAGCGGATATCTTGTCCAAAGAAATAGAAGGGGTTAATGAAGGGTCAGAGAATTGTGTCCATCACAAGACTGTGCAAGATGGGGAAAACTCAATACTCAAGATTTTACTAAGTCAAACAAAAAATAAACACCAATCAAACTGAAATTACAAAAAAGATAACCAATTAAAAAAAAAGGTTGAATCCGTGACTCACATTGTCAGAGCGCAGCAAAGGTTAGAGTAAGGCTTTAAGGTGGTGACACAAATTATACTAGCACTGCGAGAGGAACTTGAAACACTTAAGGTAGGATATAATTTATTGGAGGGTGATGTGCAAACTATCTCTACCATACAAATCAGTACAAGTGATACAAGAAGTGCACCAACCCAAATTAGAAAATAATATTCGAGACGGAATACTTTAGAGATTAACCAGGTGTGTACGAGCCAATCCTTGACCTCATTGACCACACTTGTCAATAAAATCAATGAATAAATATTTCTTTGTATAAAGTGATTAGAAGAACAAGAAAGAATTGATGATTACAATTCAATAACCATGTAGAAGTGGGTTGCATAGTTTCAAGTCTTGGGGGGTGGATAAGCACAATTTGAATTGATAAGAGAAAACAAATCCCAAGCTCAGTGCAAGAATGTCAAGAGTTTCCGTTGCTTATTATGATAAGAAAATTGACTGCAATGCAAGGAATAACTAATGAATACTTAAAGATCAATCTTTTAACCAGTGATTTGTAAGGAGAAGCTGCTGGATTGACAGCTTTACATGAAGTAGAATGGACAAATTACTTTAATGCAAAAACATCTTTATTCGCCAAATGGTGGTTGAGTCAGGTCCAGGATTTTTTTTACCCTAGACAATTTTCATTGAGACAAACAATCCGGGAATACAATCCATGAGTGAGTATATTCACCACTTCAGGATTTAAGCGGACTTCCTTGACAATCCATTAAATGGGGAGAGGTTTATATCCCATATTAAATACAATATGTCATGGGATGTGATGTACAATGTATCATGGTGGCGGCAAACTTAAGTAGTTTTAAAATTAAAAAGTGTATCACCAAAACATTGGACAACCGATTAATTCAAGAACATTTTCAGCAAGGATACCCTAATAATATGAGTAAACGATAGAAATATGATGGAAATTTGAGTAAATTTTCAAGCTATGTGCAAGGGATAATCAATAATCAAAATTATAACCAAAATAATAGAAATTGAAGCTACAACCATGAACAGCTTGTAAACCACCAGGGTTGATGTATAAATAGTAAGGAAGCAAGATATGAATATCAAGAAGAAAGATAAGGTCTTTATGACTAACAGAGAGATACCAGTATCAAAATAGTAGGCCAGAAGGAAGAATAAACCCACTAGCCAATTCTCTATACAGCAGTTAAATATGATTAGCATGGAGAGATGCAGCAACTACATTCTGAAAGGACCCAAGAACCGACATACAACGCAGGAAATGTTAAAATGGCGTCAAAACATGTACATATTGAGTGACGTCAAGGCAATAGAAAACTATCCAGTGGATTCTGAAAAAACAGTTTTCCAGCAAGAGGACAATCAAAAAAACTAATAATCATATCTCATTCCGGTCTAAATAAAATGGATATATGTAAAGGAGGGACCAAAGACACGCAAGAAAACTACTCGAATAACCGAGAAGAAACACTTCACTCATAATAACCAATGGTCTAAGGGAGGACCTACTACACGAGGAGAAATTCCCACCCAGGATTAGATGGTATATGTCGCCATTGACAAAAAGGAGGGTAGAAAAAACACCCGTTACTGGTAATATTTTTAGGACACAGGGAGTGGAATAGGTGCGATTTCAGAATCACTCTATCAAGTAATATATCTATATAGGGAAAACCTCTTTTTGCTTTATGAGGTAATTGTATTATATTTGGAAGAAGGTATAGGAAAGGTGGATATAAACATATATATGGGACGAACACAATATGGCTTTTACAATGAAAAGAAGAACACAGTTCACACTTTACATTTCTGCCATTGGACAAAGAGGTAATGGTTGCCTCTTAAAGAAAATTGATCGTGACCACCCAATCCACCGACCTAGGTTTCATTTTATCGGAACTCATCAGGGAGGAGTGTGAAATGCGCAACACAACTTCCTAAAAGAGGAAAAAAAAAAACACACAAAAGGGAGAAAATGGAAAATTGTAAAGAATGATAGGACACATAGATAGGAACATGTAAAAGGTATAACATAAAGGACATTAGACAAACAAAGGAAAAGGACATTGAATGTGAATATATAATATATCTCTAAAAGGAAAAACTCTTTTCTCTTTATGAGGTAATTGTATTATATGAGTTCTGATAGAATGAAACTTAGGTCGGGGTTTGGGCGGTGACGATCGATTTTCTTTTAGAGGCAACCATTACCTCTTTGTCCAATGACAGCAATGTAAAGTGTGAACTGTGTTCTTCTTTTCATTGTAAAAGCCTAATTTTGTTCATCCCTTTTATATGTTTCTATCCACCTTTCCTATACCTTCTTCCAAATATAACTATATCAAGTAATATATAATAAAAATATAGATATAAAAATAAATACACCGCCTGTATAATGTCTGAAAATAATAAGTTCAATAGTCATTTGTAACAAAAAAAGTAAACACACACATTCTACTTGAGGTTAAGTTTAAAAATTTACAGATCAATATAATATTTTTTGTTGTACTTGGGTTATCCATATCTGCTTTGATTGATATTGATTGGCTAGAGGAAAATAAAGGTGTAATAGATTACACAAATAAAAGAATAGCTTGTTACTATAAATTGCAATGGCACTGAACTGCCATTCGTTAAGGAGGTAGCAATAAAGAGTCAACAAATGCACATACAACTCCCGATTGCCATGGACAGATTATTAGCCCATAAAACCCCCACAAATATCACCAAGTATGAAAAACTATGCCAAGAAAGAGTAGGAATACATTATTTATCGAAAGGCATGTTTAGATGTAGATAAACACGAAAAAAGTAACAATAAATTAATTAAGATTATTATTTAAATTTCCTCAAAACCATGAGCTGACCATAGAAAAAAAAGTCCGACAAGCCAACTAATGCTAGTGACTAATTTTGTTCCAGTGTCAAGTGACGTGGTTGTATTTGGAACCCATATTCAGTTCAGAAGACATCATGCGGCAGATGCCGGATGAATCCAAAAAGTTCCGTACTGTGGACAAGCAATGGAGAGCTATCATGAACAACACCAAGCAGGACAAGAGGGTCCTTGTTGCCACGGACTTCAAAGATATGCTCCTGCTCCTTAAGGAGAACAACTCTCTCTTGGATGAGATTCAAAAAGGACTCAATGACTACTTAGAAAAGAAAAGACTCTTTTTCCCAAGGCAATTTATTATTCACTGGATACAGTTTAAACTAGGAAGGATAGCCAGCACACTTACCTGAATGATACTGGAGTACTAATTGTTTAGATAAAATACTAAAAAAAACACATAAATACATTTTAAAGACTAGCTTTCACTACCATAGGTAGGGTTAAATGAGTAAACTGTTGTTCTTGGTTGGACTGTTTGTCAGTAATGATTGCACTGTATATAGGCAGTCCGACTCCTTAGCTCACTCACTAGCGTGTCTGCCTACTAAGCTAACGGCCCCGGGTTCAATTCCCGGCACGGCCAAAAAGTTACCATTGTTGAACATATGGGTTTACCCTTTCACATTGATAAATTAACGGCTGGGGACTTGATGTTGTGCCTGTCCTAGTCTTAAGATAGACTCTAAGGCATATGAAACTATGACAAGCCTAGCTAGCCAGTAGTGGAAAGTAAATGGCTTGAATAAAAATCTGACCCAGGACTGGAAATAGTAATGGATGTATGTATATATAGGCAACACCTGGGTTAAATAGATAGATGGATGTAAAAACTAACTAGTTGTTTTATATAATATTGTAAATTATATTATAATTGTGACATCCAATTGCTTAAAAATGATTGGTAAGTGTGCTGGTAGGAAGAAGAGTAGTTCGCCTAACGTTGAGTTTAAGGGCCTGTTTGGATTTGGTCATTTGGCCAGTTCCCATATTATTGGTTGTGAAGGGTTGCAGATCTCTTTATTAAGGAATCTGAGTACCTTGGTGGTGCAACACTGATTATAGGTTTCAGCTTCTGACAACACAGGCTTTTGTTTGTGTTTGATCTTTGTGTAATTTAGATGACCATTCATTCTTTTTCTTAATGCCTCTGTTATTAGACCCATTGTATCGAGCTTTGATTGGTTGCGCTCCAGTTTGTAAATGAAGTTGGTTTGCTTATTATATGGCAACTTTTATTAGTTATGTTAATATATACTTTTGTTGGTTTGTGCATGGTGCAGTCTTTGCAGGGGTTGCATTTGCAAGGCTATGAGCTTTAGACTTGTTTGAGTTTGGGTTGAATAATGGGTTCAGTAAGTAAGTACACTGCTTATATTGGTTGGTTGTTTATAAGGTCTTTCGGACACTATAAATACATTTTGTTTGGTGGTAGGATGTTTAAAACACGAGAAAACTGATTTTCAAGAGATGGTTGTTTGTTGAGTCCAGGTTGATATGAAGTGATCAGAGGAATGATGTCGCTTATTTCTGTTGTTATTGAAAGCCTACCACTTTGTTTGTCAGAGAAAATTATTTTCATTCTAATGGCACGCTATGTGTTTTGTGCTCATTGAGTGGTAGCTGTCATAGGGATGGTATTATTGTTGTTCTGCCATTTTAACAAGTCACTGATAGAGTGTGCTGTCAGAATCCAGGAAAGCAATTTCGAATGTGGATTTTTTCCAGGTAAATTTTAGAAGTATAAAAGTATTGAGATCTGCAATAGCACTCGAGTTGTTCACCATTATTGGTCCAAATTATGAAGATTTATTCAATGTACTATCATTTTCACTCCATTTTTTATTTGGAACCAGTCCATTCTCCATCTCTCCATCTTAACACAACTCCTGTTATAATCATTCATGCTTTTCACTCTAATTACAACTCCTCTTTCCACTTCGGCCCCCTCCATCTCTTTCCAAACTTTATTCCATCCACGCTATCATGTGCCTTCTCCACATCCATAATACTCTTACCAAGCCTTTCCCAAATTCATACCTTATTTAATATCGGCGGTCGTATATGGCAAAGATCAAGTCCATTATAGATCTCTATTCCCTAAATTCATGCTCTTCCTTTCATTTTATGTATTATTCTCTTTTCCAGTATCTTCTTATATATTTTGGCACAGTGGCACATCAACGATATCAGCATAAAATTTGACAACCTTTTCCTGTCTCCTTTATTGAAAATACTTATTATAACTCCCTTCTTACAATATTCCAGTACCTCGTTCTCCTTTAATATCACTCTCAGCACCCTGTATAACCATAGTATTCCTGCTTCTTCTGCATTTCTTAGCATTTCCACACTCAGTTCGTCCACACTCAGTTCGTCCACACCCAATTCTTTTCCTTAGTGCATCCTCCACCTCTTTTCATGTGGAACCACTTTCCTCCTCTTCTTTTATTTTTTCCCTGCTCTTCTGATTCACTCTCATTCCTTTCCTGAGTTGAACATATTCTCAAAATATCTCATTCCATTGTTCCTTTTCTTCCTCTCCTGTCTTACTTTTTTCTTCTTCATCCATCATTCTAACTTCTTGTTTTATCTCTCTCCTCCTGTTTCTCACCTGACTATATAACACCTTCTTAATTCCTTCCATGCCTGTTCCCGCATTTCTCTCATTAAAAAAAATTCTTATCCTTCCAGGATTCCCTTACCACTCGCTTCACTCTTTTCTTCTTTTATTTCCTCATTACTATTCTTAAAACTCTTTCTGAATCCCTTATTCTTCTCTACTGCTTCCATCACCAGGTGTAGTTCCATCAGGGTGTCTCCTTCCACTTTCTCTTATTACTTGTCCTCCCACATACCTCCTCTGCAGCTCGCACCAAACTTTTCTCAAATCTTTACACTTTGCATCTCATCCTTGGGTATTAAGCTTCTTGCCTTCCTTAGGTACAGCTCTCTTTCCTCTTTATTTTTTTAGCCTTCACACCCTTAATCTTCTTTCTTGTCTTACTACCTTCCTCCTACATTCCCATCCCTTTTTGTCTGCCACCAACAACCTGTAGTCACTGTCTAAGGACACAATTGGTATTACCTAGATATTTAAGGTCTGCCTTTTCATTTCTTCATCCATGCGAAAGTAATCTATCATCGACTTTTGCTCCCATCTCAACTTTCTAGTGCTCTTATGACTTTCTTTGTCCTTCTTATACCAGCTGTTTGCCACTTTCATTTTATTTCTTGCACAAAACTACAACAACCTTCTACATTCCTATTTTTTTTATCTCTCCCTCATCCTTCTTTCCCTTAGACGTCCTCAAAACATCCTTTTTTTTCAGACTTTTGCTTTAAAATCTCCCACTAAAACCTAGCACTCGTTTCCCATAGGTGTTTCTAGATCTTCCTCAAACTTGTCCTTTTCTTTTGTTGGGCAGCCCACTTGTGGGGCATATACTTGTATCAACTCTACCTTTTGTTCTCTGTTCTTTATTGCCATCTTTATTGTCTTGTCATTCATACCTACCATCACCGCCTGTAGCCCTTCTCTCACTACAAAGCCTACTTCATTTCTCCTCCTTTTATCCTTTCCCATCAAATGTAAAATGTAGCCTTTCCTTAGTTCCCTCATGCCGCTCCCTCTCCACTTTGTGTCACTCAGACCCAGAACATCCACACTCCTCTCATCCATCATGTCCACAATCACCTTCACTCTTCCAATCAGTTTGTCAATGTCCAGGGTCCCCTATCTGTAGATTATGGTTGTCAACACTTTTTACCATTCAGCATTTTACTTTATTTTCTCGAGTGCTTTGGTTTGTTTCCACCATTGACTTACTAAGTGTGTCATAGCATAAACCTGGGTAGTGGGGCTGTTGCTCATAGGTCCTCAGGTAGACCTTTTGGTGGTAACATTCCCTAACTGAAGCTACAGGTGCTGACAATGACTTAGCTCATTGTCACTAACCCTCACACTACCAGCCCACCAAACTGGGAGCCAACTGGCCAGGACCTCAAGCTTGATGGTTCTGACCCTGACCGGTCTCTCGTCTGCACCTGACCTATCGTCTGGTGGGGTTCAACCCAACCCCCATCAGGTTACTCATATCATGGGGTACAGCACTTGGCGGTGAGATCAGGATTGAACAATAGAGGCTAAGTGAAACCCACTATGTAGAACCCTTGTATTGCGCCTCCGTAAATATTATGATTATAGGTCAGTTTATTTTTCAATTATACTTACAGAATTTTTTACTGTATAAAATAACTTAAGAATCGTCCATTTTATGAAACTTTTTTTTGTTTATAAAGGTTTTTCTTCCTGTCCAATGATGAGCTCTTGGAGATCTTATCTGAGACAAAGGATCCTCAAAGAGTTCAACCTCATCTCAAGAAGTGTTTTGAAGGGATTAATACCCTGGAATTTTCAGCAGAGCAGGAAATAGTTGCTATGGTGTCTGCAGAGAAGGAGGTGGTGTCCTTCAGTGGTACCATCATACCAGCAGATGCTAAGGTAAGACATTGTCACTTTGTAGTACCATCATACCTGCAGATGTTAAGGCAGGACATTGTCACTTTGTAGTACCATCATACCAGCAGATGTTAAGGTAGGACATTGTCACTTTGTAGTACCATCATACCTGCAGATATTAAGGCAGGGCACTGCCACTTTGTGGTACTATCATACCAGCAGATGTTAAGGCAGGACATTGTCACTTTGTAGTACCATCATACCAGCAGATGTTAAGGTAGGACATTGTCACTTTGTAGTACCATCATACCTGCAGATGTTAAGGCAGGACATTGTCACTTTGTAGTACCATCATACCAGCAGATGTTAAGGCAGGACAATGTCACTAGGAGTGGGGCATGCCTCTATGTAGTTATAGAGGAAATTTTGGCCTCAGGAACATAAATTAGTATAAAAATGAAAAGAGTAGTGAAGGAAATTGAGGGCACACTTTATAAGCCTATATGTATATATATTTTTCCCATATAGTATCATTGCATTTGTACATATTTGATAAATGTGTGTGCTACACAGGGAATGGTGGAAAAGTGGCTAGCCCAAGTAGAAGAGCAGATGGTTCAATCCATGAAGGACACTTGCGTGGAAGCAATCCAAGCATATTTCTCTACAGCAAAGAACAAGTGGCTTCTTGATTGGCCGGGGCAAATTGTTATTTGTGCTGAATGTGTGCACTGGACAGCTGAAGTTGCACAAGCTATAGAAGATAGTACTTTACCTGTAAGCACAACCTACCACAGTGTAAATAATATAATAAGCCTTATTGGCTGCTATATTCTAATTTCGTTGCCAAAAGAAATAATAAAAAATGCGTGACTTTTACTTTAGTAATGTTTTTGTGTATGGTGGCAATACAGTAAGTCATTAACATATAGTCATTTTGTTACAAAGATATCTTATAGGTTAAAAACTGTGTAAGTTGAATGGTGCTTAAATACAATGTATTTTTTTATTTATATTTGTTTCAAAGAATATTTAAAGCTTTGTTTATGATAGGTACTATGTAGGTTCACTAATAAAACACAACTTGTGATCAAGACTTAAGGTAGAAACAAACAAAATGCAAAATTGCAATGACACCATAAGTTGTGCGTCAGCCTAGTAGGAACACCATATATTATGTTTAAAGTGGCTCTTGATAGATGCCATTGCTAGTTGTAAGTCAAAGTAACTCAATCCTGTATCTTTGAGCCTGTATGAGTTGAAGACATATCATAATTTAATCCTGAGCAACAAAACTAAGCTTGAAAGACAATTTAAGCCTCGATTTTGGTAGGAAGTACAGTCCGGGAGGCCTTTTTTCCAAGAATGATTATTTAAAGTCGTATTCTTGTAGGAAAAAATGACTTTCATACTAAAATTCTACTATGAATAGAATAGTCCATTGACAGAAAGAATCAAGTCGTGATAAGAAGCAAAGATTCAGATTTTATTCGAAATTAAAAATCTTAGATTCACACAGACTTAATATTTAAATTGTTACTTTTATATACATTACACTGCTATAAGATATAATCACTAAACAAAGTGGGAAAATTAATATAATTGATTAATAAATGTTTAGTCAAATCTTATAAAATGGCTTGGTATTGTTTAAAACTGCAGATGGGACATTTGAATTCTCAATCCCACAAATTCTTTGATATTCGAGAAAAGGTGACCTGGCGGTCTAGGGGTAAGGTGTTAGACTTCTCTGCTGGATGTCCGAGGTTCAATCCTTGGTCCCAGCACAGATTTATGTGATTGCCAACCCTTCCTTCACCTCTGACAAGACTTGTATTAATCACAACTTGTGAATGTGTGGAATGCCAGGCCTCCACCGTGGTTTGGATTCCACGTTAAACTGTAGGTCCTCCATTTCATCTCACAATCACCCTACCATTGCACATTAGCGTAAGTGCGTATAACCTGAATGGGTAGTAAGATGCGGTGCTAATAATAATGATGATCATGATGATGATGATTATGGTGATGGTGATGATAATGATAATAAATTAATAATTATAGTTATAATAATAATAATAATAATAATAATAATAATAATAATAATAATAATAATAATAATAATAATAATAATAATAATAACAATAACAACGATAACAATAACAACAACAACAACAATAACAACAACACAACAATAATAAACAACAATAACAACAATGATTACAACATAAATAACAATAACAACAAGAACATTAACAATAATATTCGAGAAATTTGAGATTTTTAAAAATCTCAAAAAATATCTCGAATACTATAATTTTTGGAGACATTGACTTGATATAACAATGTTAAGCAAATTATATAGATTTGTGTAGTTGGTAGAGTAACAAAATCACAAAAAAAGGACAAAATTATGTTAATATAATTAATTTAAATAAAAATCTAGTATTATCTTTCTTGTTTATGATACAATAGACACAACAAACTTTTCATTGGCACCAAAAAGACTTAAATGACTTTTTTTAAATTCACTTTTAAATATTTTCACTTCAACTAAAATTGTGCAATTTAAAAAGTCGAAGATTTGAATTTGGATTCCAGATCCGAAAAAGAATTTAAGATTCAGACTCGAGATTCAGATTCAAACAATTACGAATTCGACCCATCTTGATTTAAAACATAGGAATATTAATAAATCTCCTGATCACTGATGCACTACATACAAGATACCTTTTCATAAATAAGGACAATATTATTGAATTTTTGCTCCAACATTGAGATGCCTATCTATGTTCCCAATGGTTGAGGTTTTACATATTTAATTCTAGAGAAAAAATAAAACTTTTAAATTTTATCATTTCACTTAAATTTCTTCTGTATCTACATAATCTAATGCGTTCTTCGATTTTTAAAACTTGTAAAGAAAACTTATCAATTTAGTATTGTTGTACATCATGTGCTCATTTCATTTCACAAAACCACTAAGATACCGCCGGAGGGAGCACACTAAACAATGATGCAGGTGCTCTTGTTTGAAAACAAAACTGAATATAGTAAAGGTGCCTCAAGGATAGACAATGATTAGGTAGCTTAAACAGAGGGCACGAAGACTGGAGAAAGCCGAACAATAGACACTGAGTGCTGGGAGAGGGGTGAAAGTCGGAGAGGATGTAGAAGTGAGATGGGAGTAGTTTGTTAGGGCTGCAGGAGCGGGAGGAGAAAGGAGGAGGTTGAAGAGGCTCTAGCAGTGAAAGTAGGAGGAAAGGGCGAGAGGTGCTGTAGGAGTAAGAGTGTTAGGAAAGAGGAGGAGGTTGGAAGGGCTGAAGGAATGAGAGGGAGAGTAGTAGGCTGAAGGGACATGTAGAAGTGAAAGCTTAAGGAACAGGGAGAAGGTTGGAAGAACCGTAGAAATGAGAGCATTAGGAAAGAAGAGAAGTTTGGAGGGGCTGAATGAGTGAGAGGGAAGGAGACTAGAGGGACTGTAGGAGTGAAAG
Source organism: Timema genevievae (assembly GCA_902155825.1). Classification (NCBI taxonomy): domain Eukaryota; kingdom Metazoa; phylum Arthropoda; class Insecta; order Phasmatodea; family Timematidae; genus Timema; species Timema genevievae. Next base: position 16,071 of record CABFWO010001950.1, read on the forward strand.
TGTGAGGAGCAGGGAAGAGGTCGGAGGTACTATAAGGTCTAGAATGTTAGGAAAGAGGAGGAGGTTGGAGAGGCTGAAGTAGTAAGAGTGTCTGGCTGAGCAGTAGTTGAAGTGATTGAGTATGTATTTAAATCTAACGCAAACACTAATTTTGGAGACAAAATTCAGCCTAGGAAGGTGTGAATTAAATTTAAGGAAATGTGCTCAAGGCAATACACATGAATCTTATGAAGGATCTTCATGTAAATACTACTGCTCAGTCTTGTTTGCAAATTAATTTTGTTACTTATTTAGTTTTATATGTTGTGTCTAAGGTAGGATTGTTTACTTTGATCATTTAAATTTCCACTCGTTCCTATTCTTTTCCATTGAAGGTCCTCTTTTATGTTCTGACAAGTTATTTCTTTCCCGTCACTTCTTATTACTAGGAGAAGAAGTTATTTAGTCAGGTTTTCCTTGGTTTTGGTATTCTATTCAGGTTGTCCTTGTTCCTTTGTGAAAGATTAAGTTTGGCAGTGAGCATTTTCAAGGGGAAAATAGAGCCTCAAAAAGGCTGTTCTTCAATGTTGTACACTATTTGTATGGATACATTCCTGAGAATTGTTTCATAATATTCACTTTTACACACCACACTTATTTTTATTATTGCTGGGAACCACATTGTTAAATTACTACAATTAAGTCAACCAAGTGTCTTTCTTCATCTGAATAATTGTGTTTCAGGACTACCTGAGAAAGTCCAATGATCAGATTGATGATATGGTGAAGATGGTTCGAGGAAAACTCAGTTCTGGTGCTCGCACAACAATGGGTGCTCTCATTGTCATAGATGTTCATGGTACAGATTGTTTAACGAATTTTAATATATACTAATTAAAGTGAATAGATCATTTTATAAAACACCATTAAATAAGTATGATATACTTGTAGAAAATGAAGTACAGATATAAGTAAAAACACTACTCATTTTTAAAACCACTTCATTATTTCGATTCATTATGGCATCTTCTTCAGGAAATAGTAGACTGAACAGAAATTTGTCTTCAATCATGCCAACTTATTTGTTGAAAGATGAAAACTTACATGGTGGATTAAAAATTCCCTTGAGATTCTGCTGGATGGCAGGTGATATTAGTGTTGCTATTCACACAGAACACTAGCAAAATTGCAAGTTAATTTTTAATTTTACTGAGAAGTTTTTATTCTTCAACAAGCAAGTTGGCACCATCAAAACCACCTTCATGTTCACTATACTACTTCCTGAGGAAGATGTCAGGGAATATCGAACTATTGAAGTTTTTGTGAATATATTTTAGTACTTCTACTTTTATATAATATGCTTCATTTCATACATTTAGACTATTGATCATCATTGTGAACTGTTTTTGGTAATCTGATAATGATATCTATGAATGTAGAAAAAGTTTATGATAGTGTGGATAAAAAGAAAGTATGGAAAGCAATGAAGGAGGCTAGAGTAGAAAGAGGAGTGGCTATGAAAGTAAGGAATATGTATGATATATGTATGATGTATGTGAGTTGTGTAAAGATGGGGAGAGGGTGGACATAGTGTTTCCTATTGAAAAATGAAGTCAAGCAGGGAAGTGTCCTTTCACCATTACTATTTGTATTGGTGATGGACATGATAATGAATTGAGTAGCAAGTAAATTGGGTGAGGAGAAAATGAAAGCAATGATGTTTGCTTGTTGGTATGGGGGGAAAAGGAAGAGGAAGTAGAGAACAGTTGCAGGAATGGAATGAGGAGGTGAAAAAGTGTGTAATGAAATTTAGTATGGGGAAAAGTGAAGTGATGTTGGTGATAAGGCAGAGAAGAAGGCCAAGAAAGGTGATAGAACTGGATGGAGTAGAGATGAAAGAAGCAAAGAATGTGAAATATCTGGGTAGTGTGATTGAGGCAAAAGGGGGAAGCAGAGAAGATATAGTGAGATGAGGGCAGTAGGAAGAGGATTTTTACAGGTGTGTTAGAGACCTACTATGGAAAAGAGAAGTGCCCCTAAAGTGTAAGGAAGTGCTGGATAGAACATTTGGATAAAAGAGAAACAAGGAAAGTGGAGGCCATGGGAATGAAGTTTTTGAGGAGCTAGCCGTCACCAGAAGAGATAGGATTAGGACTGAAGATGTGAGTTCAAGGGTTAGTGTACAGGGGGTACATGAGATAGTTGAGGAAGCAAGGATGAGATGGTAAGGACACGCAATGAGGATGGAAGGGGAGAGGATCCCAAGAAGATGAATGGATATGAAGTATCTAGGGAAGAGACCGCAAGGGAGACCAAGGAAGAGATGGGAGGGACAGATAGTAGCAAGTGTGCAAGTGAGAGGAGGAGAGTGTAAGAGAGTGCAAGAGGAAGAATGGTGGCAGGACAGAGGAAGATGAAGGCATTTCGATGAACAGACCTAGTCACAATTACACTATTATGAATTTTAAACTTTTAGGACTTATTTAAAATCTGTTAATAATATCAAGCCACACACCATTTAATGTTTGTTAAATACATGCATTTTGTTTGATTCATGTAATTAGCAGACATTTTAGTTATTCCTATTAATTAACTTTCTAGACTAGATATTTTGTTAGCTTCATTTATACTCCCCATAAAATAGTTCACATTTGGCAAAATAAATAAAATATTGCTTCAGTACAAGCACATAGCTTGATTTCACCACATGGGGATATCAACAGTTGTTGAATATGTTGAATATCTGTCATGAGCATAGCAGCAATAGATGACAAACTTTTATAATGAAGCAAAAGTTGTCATTTAATTCCAGGACATCCCTAACTGATATTAAATAACTGTTATTTACCCACATGAAGTAAATTAAACTCTATGTTTGTATATCCTATATTTGCCTATAAACAAAATGTGTGGCCCAGTCAATGTTTTTGAGATGAGTACAACATTTGAGGTATAGCCTTCTTTCTATTTTATTCTTGAGTCATTAGCAGGGCTGTGTTCAGAAATTTATTTTAGATGTTATATACTTGTTGTAGCTCGCAGTGAATCCCCCAAAAGTAGACACAAGGACATTATTTTAACTTTAAATCCCTCCTGAACTAAATCAAAGTATTTTTTAGATAATTATTGTGGCTGTAGGTGCATTTAATGTTTTAAAAAAGACTCCAATAAACTACTAGCTTGGCACTCAGCAGGAATACGAAATTATATTATTATTTATAAATAATATTTTTGAGTGCGGTTTGAATCTCCAAAACCAACCTTAACCCCTTTGTTGGAAACTACAATTACTTTACTTTGACTCCTCAACAACAAATCAAATCTCAACTCCCTAACTAGACTATAGTCTCGAACATGTAGTTAATGTGTTTGTTATTGAGGGAACACACTTCATAGTTTTCTCCTTCAACAATGTGGAAACAGAAACTTTATTCTAGTATTGAATTTTAACTACTCAACAAGTTTTCATGTTGTTGGCGTATTATTATTTTGTTCAAGTATTTTAATATTAAAGTGACATTAAAAAAATTAATGTAGATTTTTATGTACCCTAAATATGGATTGTTATTATTTGCTTGAATAATTTCATCATTAAAACTTAAAATATATAAAGTGATTTTATTTGTTGTTTTGTGTATGTATACATACAGCTTCACCTATACTTTACATCCATTATTATTTCCAACCTGTGGCTTGGATTTTTTTTTATTCAAGCCATATATTTTTCACTACCAGCTATCTAGTCCCTATAATATAAATTAAGACTAGGACAGACACAACATCCAGTCCCTGTCTGTTAATTCATTACTTTGAAAGGGTAAACCCACATTTCAACAATGATAAATATTTTGGCCATGCCGGGAATCGAACCAGAGACCCTCAACTCGTTAGACAGACATGCTACTGACTGAGCTAAGATGTCGGACCATTATATACAGTCACTATTGGAGCAATTAATTTTGGCTATTTTATGTATTTTCATTATTGGGAGTTGATTTTAACTTTGAGTAAAATTAAAATTAATCTTTATCAACCCACATTGTCATAAATAAGGAAATTCAAAATTTACCTACATTTAGAGCTGATCCACTCTGATATTTTGTGGATCATACTGACAACCTATGCATATAATTTAGTTTATTTTTAGTATTACAATAATAACAATATCCAGCTACAACGGTAATCAAATGTTCAGTTGTGTTATTTTAATATGCTTCAAAACATTTTGCTTACTTATTCAAGTTTAAATGAAACCTTTTAAGTTAATTAAAATACTAATCAATTATCATTGTCTTACCACATAAAAAATAATAAATCTACACACAGGGGTACACAAGTGTGGAATACATATAATTTTGGTTTGCATATTTTAAAAATTGGGTGTTATATTATATTTGAAGTTTAAATATAATACTATAGTTATTTCAGACCTTTATTTATGAATTTAAAAAAATTGCTATTCTAGTAAATATTCCGCCAATGACCTTATTGTGTTGATGCGCTGGGAAATAATAATAATAATAATAATAATAATGATGATGATAGTAAGAATGATAATAAGAATGATGATGGATGATGATGATGATGCTAGTAATAATAATAACATTAATAACAACAACAATAATAAACAACAACACCAATAATAACAATAACAAAACAATAACAACAATAATAACAACAACAAAACAACAAAAACAACAACAAAAATAAATACTAAATAATGAATAATGAATAATAATAAATAATAATAATTAATAATAATAATAATAATAATAATAATAATAATAATAATAATAATAACTATAATAACTACAATAATAATAACAATAACAATAATGATGGTGATGATGATAATAATAAATATTAACAATAATAATAACAACAATAATCTATAACATATTATTATTAAATGTTTTCTAATTTATATTATTACTAAAATTGGAATATTTGACTAAATAATAGCTGTATCTCATCACAACTAAGCCAATATTTCGGTAAACTGTTTAGAATATTATTAATCTATTGCCAATTAATATTTTTTTCAATACAAAATAGTGATTCATTTTTGCCAAATCTTGACTCTCCATATTTATCTCAACAAGCAGCACCTTATTCATCCCCCAGTAATACAAAATGCATGGTTGTCAACTTGCTAACATATTAATGAGCTACCACTCACCAGTTACCTACTTGCTAACATATTAATGAGCTACCACACATCAGTTACTTGCTATCATATTAATGGGCTACCACTCACCAGTTACTTGCTAACATATTAATGAGCTACCATTCATCAGTTGCTTGTTAACTTATTAATGAGTTACCACTCATCATTTACCTGCTAACATATTAATGAGCTACTACTCACCAGTTACCTACTTGATAACAAATCAATAAGCTACCACTCACCAGTTACTTGCTAACATACCAATGAGCTACCACTCACCAGTTACATACTTGCTAACATATTAATGAGCTACCACACATCAGTTACTTGCTAACATATTAATGAGCTACCACTCACCAGTTACCTACTTTCTAACATATTAATGAGCTATCACTCACCAGTTACTTGCTAACATACCAATGAGCTACTACTCATCAGTTACCTACTTGCTAACAAATCAATAAGCTACCACTCACCAGTTACTTGCTTAACAAATAAAGCCCAACATTTATTGTTGCACACAGCTCGTGATGTGATCAGCAAGCTGATAAGTATTGGAATCAAGTCAACACAAGACTTCAACTGGATTTGTCAACTACGCTACTATTGGAGAGAAGGGTCGGTATTTGTCGCCATGATCACTACAGAAGTTATGTATGGGTTCGAGTACCTTGGAAACTCAACACGTCTCGTGATTACACCCCTCACAGACAGATGTTACAGGTCAGGATAAACACCAGTATTTAGTGGAATAATCTGGCCTTAGTGATTCTAACACATGACTAGTGAAATTGATTATCAAATAAACATGATAGAAGGGTAGAAAGTGTCGCACAAAATAAAATTTTAAAATAACGAACTCATTTTTACAAATAATTCAATATTTAAACTACACATGGCATCTTCCTCAAGAAGTAGTCGACTGAACAGAAAGTTTGCTTCAGGGGTGCCAACTCATTTATTGAGGGATGAAAATTACCTGGTGGATTAAAAATTACCTTAAGACTGTGCTATTGTCATATGTGGAGGGTAGGGGGTTAAAGTTGTGCAACGAGCTTTAGCTATGGAATAGCAGTTACTGTTGTCATCCTGCAACAACTGAGTTGCCAACACTGAAATCAACTTCCTGTTCAGTCTAGTACCTACTGAATAAGATGCCATGTGGCATCAAAATATTTAAGTGCTTGTAAATATAAGTAATTTATTTTAGTTTGATTTCTTCTTCATTTTATAAAATCTTATCATGTTTATAATGACCTATTATAACATGCTTTTTTAAAATATTATTTTACTACCTGTTTGGGTTGTACGCTTATGTAATAGTTACACTTATGGTTTAAAAGGACGAGGAAAGTTATATTTGGAGGAAGTATGCCTATATTTGCATGGAGGAAGAGTGGAAAATCAATTTGGAAAAACCACCCTCAGTACACCCAACCTAGATTCAAACCTCAATCTCCCCATCATTGTCTAGTCTACTCTAATGCAAGAATAGCACCTTAGAGCATGCGGCCGCCAAGGGGGGTTATAACATTCTTAATGCATTTCATACATACTACTGAAATTTATATTAGGGCCTAACCTGATCCCACTTACTAGTTTTTAGTTACACCACTGCTTCTATTATTACTATCACACACATGTTACTTGTCAAGAGACACACTAACAGTGTCATATGTTCTATTATTACTTCCATCATGGATATAAATTAGTTAGAACTATCCTTTCAGAACATTCTAAAAACCTAATTATAATTAGATCCATATTTTTATCTTCACCGAGTGTAGGACCCTGATGGGTGCCCTGCGACTGAACCTGGGTGGAGCGCCAGAAGGGCCGGCAGGTACAGGAAAGACTGAGACCACCAAGGACCTAGCCAAGGCTGTGGCCAAACAATGTGTAGTGTTCAACTGCTCAGATGGACTCGACTACAAGGCCATGGGCAAGTTCTTCAAGGTTGGTCCAAATCACATTACATGACCACACTAGTTGTTAGTGTTCAACAAACATAAATCCAAGATATAATAACAAAGGTCAAGCTGAATCACCACGTTGTTTTTCGTAGCTACCTCACGAGTTGTTGGGAAAATATGTTAGAGTGTTAGTAAAGACTGAAGCTGCTCACTCCTTTATTATAAAATGAATAGTTGCCTTATGGATTCAAATAATATGAAACAGTGTGGCAAATCTTTACAATAATTTACTGTATGTGATAGGGAAGGAAGTCAACCTGAAAGGAGAGTTAGGTTAGGACTTGATAGAAAACAAACAATCTTCTCTTTTCATTTCTTCATACACTCTTCACATTAACATCTTCAAATCACTTTCACAGACAGGATCATGAATTTTTGGAGATATTCTTTTATATGTTAAGAACAATTTAAAATCAAAAATCAAATTTTTGCTTTAGAAATGAGGATGTAAGGTCAATAGTTGGGGTACCCTTAAAAGAGATAGTTGAGGGATCAAGGATGAGATGATATGGACACTAAGGAAGATGGACGGGGAGAGGATTCCAAGAAAATAAATGGATATGAATTATGCGGGGAAGAGATTGCAAGGGAGACCAAGGAAGAAAGTGCAGGAGAAAAAATGGTGGAAGGACAGAGGGAGATAGAGTCATTTTACTAAACAGACCTGACCACAGGCTGTAAACAGTTCATCATGATGATTATGATATCTTTGGTGTAGTGTTTCTACAACAATGTACACACCTATTATCTCGTTTCACAAATCTTACGAGTTTTTAGTAAATGTCCATTTTAAGATAAAAGTGGGAGAAAGTCTTTGTGGTGCGTTGTGTCATTTTTTTAAATATTTGTTTGCCATTCTTTGAATTTCACTATTCATACACGCTATTCATACTAATGGGATAGGAGTGATAAAATTAGAATTTTAGAGGAAATGTACCCTCAATTGCATGGAGACAAAGTGCAAAATTATTTAAGGGAAAATTATCTCATTAAAGCCTACACTCAATCAGGATTCGAACCCTGACCTTCATAGCACTAAAAAACCATTCAAGACGAGACTGGTGCCTTTGTGTGATTCCCATTGGTGTGTGTATTAAAGACATTGATTGCAGTTAAATGTTGCAGGGGTTGGCCCAGGCTGGAGCTTGGGCGTGTTTTGATGAGTTCAACCGGATTGAGCTGGAGGTGTTGTCTGTCGTGGCTCAACAAATCCACAGCATCCAGATGGCAATCACACAGAAACTAGAGAGGTTCATGTTTGAAGGAACGGATATCTTGCTCAACCCTACATGCTCCATTTTCATTACCATGAACCCAGGGTGAGTTGTATCAACTATTAATATAAATACCTACAATCACAGCAAAGATATGAACATATTCACTCAATCTGGTCATAAATAATGACATGTCAATAATTAGGTGACCCGTTTTGGGGGCCACATGGTTTAAGGTGTCACTCTCGCAGTAGAGTAGACTGCTGTGAGATCGGGGCTCGAATCTCTGTTAGGTGTACTGAGGGTAGTTTTTCCAAAATGGTTTTCCACTCTCCTTTCATGCAAATGTGGGTACACTTCCTGTAAATGTAATCTTATTAATCCCTGAAACCATTAACTTAATTAGTAGATAATCATATAGCCCGAACGAATAGCAAGATGCGTTTCTAAAGTTCTAAGAAAAACAAAAAATTATACATTGTGGTTCCACATTTGTTTTAAAAAGTAAATTTGTTCAAATACTAAATAAATATTTCTAAGTATATTACCGTTGACCTCGGGGGTCCTGCGGGTAAAGTGCTCGCCTCAGGACCCAATGTTTGTGGGTTCAAACCCAGCTGCTGTCAACAGATCTTTCTAGAGCAATATAAATCCCTAGCACAACTTCCTTCGGAGTGGAAGTAAAGCCGTCGGTCCCATGTCGATTGTGGCATGTATTAGAACCCTGGAGGGTATATGAAAATAACTTATCGACAAAATTGATTGGCACTTTTGTGCTCACTCATAGAATTAGGTGTGAAAAGCAACGAGGATCAACCAAACCTCCTGTACTCCTGTAGAACATAGAATTTCTATCACCTGGTGCAGGCAACACTAACCAGCTGAAGGGCTGAATGCATGTCCAGCTCCGAATGGAGAGAAATCACGTCACACCAACCTTCGGGCTGTTGACTTGAGAATAAGTATTTCAGCATGACATAAATTTTAATCCAAAATATCATTGTGTTTTGTAAAAAAAAACTCTCAAATTTTAATTTAGTTTTGAGCAGGAGGGAAGGAGGGATAACAATCACATTTACCTGGGTGTTTCTTAGATACATTGTCGAAATATAACTCTGATAGACTCAAAAACAAATATTCACTCCCACAAATGGTTTATTTAGGTTCAGAGAGTAAATTGTTCTTAGTTTGACTGCAAGGTTGACTGTCAACAGCTATTTCCTTTTTCTTGATATAGATGGCATCATTTGGACCAGAAATAAAGCTATACAATTGAGTATATATGTATATATTATTATTGTGAGATCCAAAGTGTTATAAATTACTAACTGAATGAATGTGATTGTTGGAAATAGAAGAGGGAGTTGAGGTTAGAAGCCTGTCTGTATTTGGTGATACATTGATGATTTAGTTCTCATTGTTGACGCACCTTGGTGGTTTGGATGATAATATTTCATTTTAGATCCATGTGTCATGTCGATGGCCATTCATTCTTTGCTTCTGTTGGGAGACCGCTGTGTTGAGCCTTCCACTGGTTGCATTTTAGTTGGTATTTAAGGTTTTCACAGTCATATGTATGTGACAGGCACGTAGCCAGGATTTCATTTTGGGGGGTGTTATCTAATGCTATACTAACCTATCCAGACTTTTTTTAAACTCCTTTATTTCTGTCTTTGGTTAAAGTTTTTAGAAATTTTAAATGAAACATTTTGCGGTATCAATAAATTCATATTGTTTTTGAGTCTGTTGGAAAAGCATTGTGCTAGTCAAGTCGGCACAAAGTTAATATTTTAAGAATTAAATAGCCAAAGCTATTATTTATACTTTTAGTGAGGATTACTCCATCTAGATATCATATTCTGAAAATTGAAAAATGATACCTGGACACGGGAATCGAACCTGGGACCTTTGGCTTAGTACACCAATACTCTAACCACTGAGCTATCCAGGAATCGTCCCGTGCCCAGGGTCATTCTTCACTCATATTTTAAGGCAGAGCCTATGATGGACGTGCGGAAATCGTCGGCTACAAATTTTTTTTATTAAGCTCACGAGCTATCAGATAACGCAGCCACCTTCGACTAGATAGTATTTTAGTTCGATATGTAGTGACGTGACCTCCAGACGGTGCTGGCGTAGGGTTGCGCAGCATGGGTTGGAGGGTCGGTGGTTTGAGCTAGGTCATTCGCAGTAAGAGATCACTTGGACTAAGAGCTCATTTTCAGTGAAAGAACAGTTGAACTAAGACAGTTGAACTCAGAGCGGACTTGAAATAAGAGGTCACTAGAAGTAAGAGTTGATTTGTATCAAGACAGGGGAGCAGACTCGTTTAGTTCAGAGAATGGGTCGCATGCCTCGCTCAATTAGCCTCGTGGACGAGACCTGTTGGTGGCCATGCGGAGTGGATAACAAAGGATTGATTTGTACAACACGACAATAATAAAGTTCAGGATAGCACAATAACATTGATTGTGTCTTTCTTGCATGATCCTTGCATTTGACTAAGTGTAAATACATCGTTGAGCAGTGGTGATACGCGAGGGCAAGATGCGTTGTACCCAGGACCTAGTGGTCCAAGGAGTTGGGCACCCACAGCAGAAAGCAACAAATTTGCTAAATGAACTTATTATATTAAATTAACTTAATTAAAGGTAACTAACCAAGTCCAAATAATAAAATTATCATGTGTATGGGAAAGTTTTTATACACTACTACCTATCACTTTTACAATAATAGTCTTCTGTTATCTTTCTTGACCATGACATCCAAAACGTCAGCAGGTGTGAAAGGCATTGGGTAGTGAATTGACATCAGTGCTAGGCCAGTCAATCGTTTACTGCACTTAATCAGGTCTTAATCCTTTTTCAAGCCATTAGATTGATAAGTTAGGCCACTGAATGTGTAAAAGTTACAAGCAATAGTTCATACTATATTTTTTATTGTATTTTTTTTATCTTTCTTTAAATTTCGAGGGGTGTCCGGACCCCATGGACAGCCCCCCTGGCTACGGGCCTGATAGTGACCCTTTATAGGGTAACATAAATTTTTTTACTTGTGTTATTGAAGAATAGGTTTGTTGGTTTATATATGATTCAGGTTTTGCATGAGTTAGGGTTACAGGAAAATGAGTCAGACTTGTTTAGGTTCAAAGTTGGATCTGCAAGTATTGTTGCTATGCAGTGCGCTCTTCTAGCAAGTGGTGGTACTAATACTTAGCTACATTTTTACAACTGGAGGTTTATACAGTTTGTTTTTGCATTGCATCTTATTACTTGTTCGGGTTATACGCCTATGTACTAATTATGATTATGATTTTAGGGGTGAAGGTTATATTTAAAGGAAGTGTACCCACAATTTTGTGAAGGGAGAGTGGGAAATAATTTTGGAAAAACCACCCTTAGTACACATGATAAAGATTCGAAGCTCGGTCTCCCAATAATTGGCAGTCTAATCTACTGCGAGAGTAGTATGTTAGACTACATGGCCATTAAATCGGGTTACTACAAAATGAAATATAATTTGATCATTATTGAACTGTTCATAAATAAAAAATATTTTTCTTTCTCAATCTATAGCTTTTTAACTGTGTACATCTCTTATATGCCTGTCTTGATTAACTAAATTTCACCACTTAACATTCTTTACTTTTCTTTAACATTGCTCAATAAAAATCTGAAAAAAGTAATTTGCAATAAGATACATTTGCTATTTTGTCGTTTTAACACGCTAAAGGTATTGCAACAAAGACTTTCCTGACAACCTCAAGGTGTTGTAACTTAAGCTTTGTTTACAGGTACGCTGGCCGCCAGGAGCTTCCTGACAACCTCAAGGTGTTATTCCGAACTGTGGCCATGATGGTCCCAGACTATGCTATGATTGGAGAGATATCCCTCTACTCATTTGGCTTCATTGATGCTAGAAGGTAGCACCATTTGGCATATTTTTGAGCCATCCTATTGCTTCATCCATTGATAATTAGTTACAATAAATAAAAGAAGGTAATGATGGAGAAGAAATTGTTGAGACAAAACATTAACACAAATAATCTAACTTTTTCTCAGGCAGCTGTATAAACAAGTGATCACTGTCTATGATTATTATTTATATCATTTTAAGGAAAACCTCCTTTTGCTTTCTGAGGAAGTTTTTTATACATATTTGGAAGACGGTACAGGAAAGGTGGATAGAAAAGATATAGAAGGGAAAGGACATGATATGGCTTTTACAACACATTTCACACCATTGCTGCTGCTGGGCATTTTTTATATCCACCTTTCCTGTACTTTCTTCCAAATATGTTCCAAAAAAAATCCCATAAAGTGAAAAGAGGTTTTCCTTATAGAGATATATTCTATATATTCACACCCAATGTCAATTTCCTGTGTTTGTCCTTTATGTTATACCTTTTACATGTTCCTATATACATGTTCAACATTCTTTACACTTTCCCTTTTCTCCATTTTGTGTTTGATTTCCTCTTTTAAGAATTTTGTCCTGTTGCTAAAAAATAACTTTGTTGGTTTATGTGTGGTGCAGGGAAATTATTTTGTCCGTTGTTTGTATTCTGATCAAATGTTGGGCCAGAAAGGTTGAGTTTAGCAAGTATAGAGCTTTGTTTTTAAGGTCGTAACGGGCCCAAAATTTCAGGGAGGTTTTGGGGGCCACGGCCCCCCCAACTGCCACAGGCAAAGAAAAATTGATTTTATTAACTGACTCTAGAAGCTATCCGGATTTTATTTTAATGTAAATTAATGGCAAAGATTAAATACGTGCTATAAATTTGTTTAACATTTTAAACTTACATAGCCCCTCACCCCTCAAAGTTCGAAAATTTATATTGATCACTTATTAAATAATGGCATTAGTGGTGGCAAAGTTATAAGGGGTAGGTGGGCCCTGCCCCATTAAAATAGTTTACCCCCCTGGAATAAAGTTACCCCTACCCCTTCTATATTTATTTCACTCCTCTCATATATTTTCAAACATAATACGTTTAAAAAAAACTTCAAATGGCTTGTAAGGGCATTAAATTAAAAAATATATGTGGTAAGAAACAGTGGCATCCAATTGACAAACGCTTGCTGGGGAAGGGCCCATGGAATTTCTTAGGCCTGGGAGAAGAGACACAAATCCTTCAAAACCCCTTTTTGGTTATTCATCCTCTCACCCCACCTCCTCCACACACACAGCTGTCATTGACCCAACCTGGGTGGGAGGAGCGGTGTTAGGACTGTTTGTACCCTGGTTAGTTGCCCAGCAGTTGTTGACATCTCATCTGCTGTCCAGGAATGTAAAACTCAGAATATACAAAACAATCATTTTATTGGTTCTCTTCGGTTTTGAAACGTGGGGAATTTAACAATATATTATTGATACTTGCGGGGAGGGGGGTAGTGTGAACCCCAATATGAACCCTTCATGGTGTGATGGTGTAACCCAACTAGTATATGTTTATTGTTGACCCAAGCCTTGCAGAGAAGATAGTTTACACATACAAGCTGTGCTCAGAGCAGCTGTCCTCCCAGCACCATTACGACTATGGCATGAGGGCGGTGAAGACTGTCTTGACAGCTGCTCGCAATCTCAAGCTCAACTATCCTGACCAGCTGGAGGCCATCTTGGTGCTCAGAGCCATCGTCGATGTCAACCTGCCCAAATTCCTCGCCCAGGTAACTTTACTTAGCAAAATTAACCACGGTGGATTAAAAAGCAAAGTATTTTTTTTTAATTACGGTTATAGCCGCATCTAGATATAATATTTTTTAAATTGAAAAATAACACCTGAACAAGGGAATCAAACCCATTACCTTTGGCGTGCCCAGGGTCATTCTCCAATCATATTTTAAGGCAGAGTCTGTGATGGACGTGTGGAAATTAAATTGCATTCAATGAATAATTGAAGTAACAAGTTTCGGTGGATATGAGCAAGTGAGAAAGGTTTCAACTCTGTGAAAATATTTTAAATCGCGAATACAATTCTAAATATAATTAGAATCTTTATTTTATTCAAAATTATAAACCTTAATATTTAATTTAGCTCTTTGAGAAAAATGTTGTTGTTTTACTTGATGAGAGACATTTTGTTACATTTAAAAAAATACAGGAAAGCTGGGAATGAACAAATAAAAGAGAATGAACACACTATGGCCTTAACCATGAAAATAACACAACTCACACTTTAATACTGCTGCCATTGAGTGAATAGGTAATGGCTGCCTCTCTTTGGAAACTGTATTGCACGTTTCACACTCGTTCCGATAGAATGAAACCCAAGTCCTTGAATTGGTTGGCATTGATTGATTTTCTTCAAGAGGTAGGCATTACCTCTTTGTCCAGTTCCAGCAATGTAAAAGTTTGAACTGTGTTCTTGTTTTTATTGTAAAAGCTACCTTCTTCCATACAACAAAATATATCTTGAAAAGTGAAACAAAGTTTTCCTTAGTGAGAGATTTATTTTTACTTTTGTATCTTTTATGTCTGACACCAGATCCGACACTTTAGAATTGTCGGTAGCGTGTCTGTCTACTGAACTAAGGGTCTCGGGTTCCATTCCAGGTATGGCTGAAAAATGTATCATTGGTGGGATGTTGGTTTACCCTTTCACAGTGAGGAATTAATAGCTGGGGCCTGGGGGCTGGATGTTGTGTCTGATCTAGATTTAAATGAATTTATAAGTCGTTTTCTGATATAATCAGTCGGTTCAGAAAGTACACTTTAAATTATTATTATTATTATTATTATTATTATTATTATTATTATTATTATTATTATTATCATCATCATCATCATCATCATCATCACCGCGTCTTTACACTTTAAATAACTGAAATAAATGAAAATGTATTTTCTTCCACAACATGATGATAGTATTAGTAAAATCATAATATACATTATAAAGAAAATAATTATTTTAGAATTTCTCATTCCTTACTTGTGCAAACAGACAGTTGAAAGAGTATTAACAAGATGGATGATATTGCTTGGATTCAAAAAGTAAATCCTTTTTTCGTTTAGAGAAAGATATTTTCAATGATAGATTAATTTCAACAAGTATGTTTCTCCATTAATTTTTCTTAGCTACAAATATGAAAACAATCACTTACTGAGAGCTTTATTTGTGAAAGGCATAATATACACCTATATGGCAAAGCGCATTCTATTTAACAAATTAAGTAACATTTTGCCTACAATTTTTGTGAACCACCAAAAAACTAGTCCACAACCCATCAAAGATTAAAAACCACCACTTTATGAGCTACCCTCTTACATATTATATTTATATATATATCATTAAATAAATATGATATTTAATTATAGAAAATGAAGCACAAATAAAAGTAAAAATCAGTAGAACACGTTTAAAATTACTTCAGTATTTTAATGTCACATGGACTCTTCCTCGGGAGATAGTAGTCTTAAATTGGATGGTTACCATTTAAATCTTCATCAGCACATACAATATAAAGCTTGATAATCTAGATATAATATTGTTTTGGACTTGTTGCAACTGGTTAACAACATTAATGCCCTTCTAGACACCAAAAGATGTGGAAAAATAAAAGATAACCTCTGATGGTTGCTTTGTCTCATATATTAATATTTCCTTAATAGTGTTCAATCCTCCCTCCTCCTAACGAATGTGGATAAATTTCCTGTAAATTTTACTTTATTCATCCCCTCACTATTTGCTTCAATATGCAAATTGTGTTTATGGGCAGTAATTTGCAATTAATCATTAATAATCCTTTTAAACCCACATTAGAAGTCGCATGGGCTGATGTTTCATTCTATTGTTAGACTGAATTGTTGGTGATGGGAAGATCGGGGTTTAATTTCTGTTTGGGCGTATTGAAGGCAGTTTTTCATAAATGGTTCCCACTCTACTGCCATGTAAGTGCTGGTATATTTCCTCTAAAATTGTACCTTTCTTATTCCTATACCATTAATATTAAAGAGTTGGGTCGAATTCCAGTCTTGAATCTGAATCTCCAATTTACCTTTGAATCCTGAATCACGAATTTGAATTTGAATCTTTGAAAAAAAATATGAACATAAGAGGAAATATAAATATAATAGAATAATATAAAAAACAAATTGTAACTAAATGTTAACATTCTTTCTTATAATCCATTCATTATAACATTCATACATTTAGTTAAGTGTTAAATTACTGGTCTGGGGAATGGTTGGTGGTATAATTATAATGGTTCTGAACCAACCACCAATAAGTAGTATTAGAGCTCTAAAACAAGTTTCACTTGACAAATTGATTTTTTAATTTTTTTTTAAGATTCAAGTCTTGAATTCGAAATTTTCTCGAATCCTCAAATCTCGAAAATCACTAAGGATTCAAGGGATTCAAATTTTTGAGGATTGGAGGGCCCATCCTTAATTAGTATCAATAGTGTATGTCTATGTCATCAAGATATAGTATAAAAAACAAAACAAACTCTTATATTGGTTTTAATTTGATTATAATTTTTGTACCCTACTTGCTAGTTAAAATATTAAATTCCATTGAATAATGTTTGCGTGTTGTAGGATGTACCGCTCTTTGAGGGAATCTACTCAGACCTGTTCCCGGGCATCCAACTACCGCAACCTGACCGAGATGAGCTGGTGGAAATACTGAAGAAATGCTTATCTAAGAGGAACCTGCAAGCCACTGAGTGGTATATGGAGAAGATCATCCAGGTGTATGAGATGATTCTAGTGAGACATGGTCTCATGATAGTCGGGGAGCCTATGGGAGGCAAGACCTGTGGCTATCAGGTAACTACCCTTATATGACTATGAGATTATAGTGAGCTTAATGATTATATTTTATTCATCCTTTTTAATTAACTAATAGAAATAATCATAACTGATCTAATATGATAATATTAAAAATTCCCTGAATTAACACTATATTTGGCAGTAAATGTTTATGTGGTGCAGTATCTTTCTGTCTCTCACTATCAGCCACCCAGGTGAAATTCTTGGAAGACAAGGGGGGATGGATAATGGATGACTGCATCCCGTTACTCAGAGAATGTTCTAGAAGCCAAGTCTTTGTAAACAAACCTTTTGGCAAGCGCACTTGTCATTACTAGATTGGTAGTCACCAAGTGGTACTGGCCTGCGTCCGTCAAGAGAAAACGTAATTTTCATTAAAATCACCTAATACTATTCGGGAGTGTAAATACTCTGCACCAGGCACAATCTAGGGTCAATTTTGAACTAACACAATTTTATTCATCATAATTACCTATAAAGTGAGATAGCTACACATGTGATATCAGATCACCTTATAACTTTGATTATTACAGTAATGACATCAAATACTTCATTAAAATTACATAATTGGTTTCAATTTTAGTCTGATAGTAAATCACAACATAATCCTTATAATATTGTCACCCAAAATCGGCATCAAATTTAACTAACGAACAATCGCCGAATAAAGTGTGATAAAGACATAAAAAAGTGGCTGCACAAAGTGGTGGCACAAAAAAAAAACTATTGGCCAGTACCCGCAACTTTAAGATCGGACATCACAAAAATGGCGCCCAACGTGGGGCCAAAAGAATTATAAGCCAGTACCTATAAAGTTGAGATTGGACATCACATGAAGGAGCCTATGGGAGGCAAGACCTGTGGTTATCAGCTAACAGCCCTTAGGTGACTATGAGATTTCTCTAGTGAGACATGATCTTATGATAATAAGGAGGGTGGAGAGTGTGAAGAGAACAGTTACTTGGTGCTAAAGTTCACAAGACTTAACTAGCTTTTTCATATCACCAAGGAGTCTACTTCCATACTCCAGTAAAAATAATCTCCAATCCTGTTTAAGGACTTGAGTATATCAAGATCACAACATATAGTCATTGAGTGAAAGTATTTTCTATTCATAGTAACCAGCACTTCAGGCATTTCAACTTAAACTTTGTAAGAATTATTGGGTTTGGACACAAGCAATCATTGAAGTTATTGTCAGACTTTTGGTGTTCTTTAAATGAGGTAGAGAATGCAGAAGATTAAATTCTGGAGTAAAGGCAAATACAGCATTTTCTGAACTACTGACACATTTGGTGTGTAATTTTATTGACTGGACATGTTGAGAAAGTGAAATTTCTCTAATATACTTTGTATACTTTTATTATTTAATCATCATCAAATTAATGAACTATTTATAGCATGGGGTTGGGTCAGTTTTATAAAAATCCCGCCATCTTCCTCTGTTTTTCCACCATCCCTCCTCTTTACTCATATTCATTTATCTCCTCTTTATCAAATACTTGTTTACTTGCTCCTCATATCTCGTTCTTGTTCTCCCTTGAGGTAGTTTTTTATTTACTTCAATTCCATTGCTCTACTTCAGATTCTTTCTTTTTTCATCCTCATAACATAAACATACCATTTTACATTTGATTCCTCTACTCTTTATCATCTTATATATCCCCTATACCCTAACTCTTGCTCTAATGTCTTCATTTCTCATCCTACTACTCCTTTTTAGAGCTATCATTCTCCCCAAAAGCTTCATTCCCGGCTTCCACTTTCCTGGTTTCTCTTACATCCAATTTTCATATTTCTGCTGCATATGTGACTATGAATACAAGTACACTCTTTACTGCACTTCCTTACATTTGAGGGGTTCTTTTCTTTTACTTTCATTATCTGTGTGGACTAAATATTTAGTTATTCTTTGTACTCAACACTTTCATTATTGAGGAGTCAACTTATCATTGGGGTATTTATTGTCTTGTCATTGGGGCATTGTCTTGTCATTGGGGCATTGTCTTGTCATTATGGTATTGTCTTATCATTGGGGTATTGTCTTGTCATTGGGGCATTGTCTTATCATTGTGGTGTTGTATTATTATTGGGGTGTTGTCTTGTCATTGCGATGTTGTCTTGTCATTGTGGTGTCATATTTTCTTGTCATTGTGGTGTCGTCTTGTCCTTGTGGTGTCGTCTTGTCCTTGTGGTGTCGTCTTGTCCTTGTGGTGTCGTCTTGTCCTTGTGGTGTCGCCTTTTCCTTGTGCTGTCGCTTTATCCTTGTGGTGTTGTCTTATCCTTGTGGTGTCGTCTTGTCATTGTGGTGTCGTCTTGTCATTGGGGTGTCGTCTTGTCATTCTGGTGTCGTCTTGTCATTGTGGTGTCGTCTTGTCATTGTGGTGTCGGCTAGTCATTGTGGTGTCGGCTAAGTCATTGTGGTGTCGTCTAGTCAAATTGTTGTCGTCTTGTCATTGGAGTGTCGTCTTGTCATTGTGGTGTCATCTTGTCATTGTGGTGTCGTCTTGTCATTGTGGTGTCGCCTTTTCCTTATGGTGTTGTCTTATCCTTGTGGTGTCATCTTATTCTTGTGGAATTGTCTTGTCATTGTGGTGTCATATTTTCTTGTCATTGTGGTGTCGTCTTGTCATTGTGGTGTCGTCTTGTCCTTGTGGTGTCGTCTTGTCATTGTGGTGTTGTCTTGTCATTGTGGTGTCGTCTTCTCATTGTGGTGTCGTCTTGTCATTGTGGTGTCGCCTTTTCCTTATGGTGTTGTCTTATCCTTGTGGTGTCATCTTATCCTTGTGGAATTGTCTTGTCATTGTGGTGTCATATTTTCTTGTCATTGTGGTGTCATATTTTCTTGTCATTGTGGTGTCATATTTTCTTGTCATTGTGGTGTCGTCTTGTCCTTGTGGTGTCGTCTTGTCATTGTGGTGTCGCCTTTTCCTTGTGCTGTCGCTTTATCCTTGTGGTGTCGTCTTATCCTTGTGGTGTCGTCTTGTCATTGTGGTGTCGTCTTGTCATTGTGGTGTCGTCTTGTCATTGTGGTGTTGTCTTGTCATTGTGGTGTTGTCTTGTCATTGTGGTGTTGTCTTGTCATTGTGGTGTCGTCTTGTCATTGTGGTGTCGTCTTGTCATTCTTGTGTCGTCTTGTCATTGTGGTGTCGTCTTGTCATTGTGGTGTCGGCTAGTCATTGTGGTGTCGTCTAGTCATTTTGTTGTCGTCTTGTCATTGTGGTGTCGTCTTGTCATTGTGGTGTCGTCTTGTCATTGTGGTGTCGTCTTGTCATTGTGGTGCTGTCTTGTCATTGTGCTCATTTTACTATCATCAGATAAATACAATATTATGTTATGGTTAAGGGTGGACGGGATCTCGAACTGTCGGGAATTTATCTATTCTTGTTGGTCGGGCGAGATTGACCCTTTCCCGAAAAGTTTCGGGCGGGAAACAAAACAAAGGGCGAGCGCCGTTTATGTTCTAGCAGTTACTGCTTCCTCATCGCTGTTAATTTCTTTAATATACACTCTTCTTCTTTGTTATTTAGCAAACTTGGTAGCTAGGATGGGTCGGAGGGGATTATTTTACCATGACTTGTAGAGAGAGACAGTTTGGGAGGAGCGTGACTTATTGTTCTCTATCAACAGTGATTTGTTGGATTCAGCAAGTAAAAGAGCTTAAGCTCTTTAAAGAAAGGCAGATATATTCTTCTATCTTTTGGGGTGTGGAAATGAGAGGAAGAGAGGGAAGGGAAGAAGTAGCTTGCCAAGGTCAACCACTTATGAGGGTTCAGTGGGTCTGTTGTTGCCGAGCAAGACAGGGAGTAGAGTATAAACAATCACCTTTAAGGTATGTAAAACCTAGAGAGAACATTTGAGAACAGTAACTTTTAAGAGGTTTCAAACCTAGATAATATTTTGCAGTTTCATATTTAGAATAAATTGAAAAGGTGTCAAACATTATGTTATGTAGTATTTTTTTCCCAATGAAAATAATAAAATATAAAACACAATATCCAAAAGAAATTAACTAATTAAAATAATTTCCATCAAAATGTAATAAAATTAACTATTTTATTGATTGTCATTTGATATGAATTCAAAATTTTGTGATTTGATTTGATAAAAAAATCCTATTCGCGCACACTTCTATTTATTTTATTATGTTATTTTTTATTGTTTTTACTACCTTTAGGAATTTTTTTTTTAGTACAGCGTCTTATTACTCGCTCCGGTTATATGCCTGTTTACTAATTACTCTAGTGTGTTAGGAATGAGGAAGATTGATTTAGAGGTGTACCTGCATTTGAGTGGATAGAGTGAGAAACCATTTAGGAAAAACCACCCGGCCAAATTCAAACTAAATATCCCCATCATCGTTAGTATAGTCTAGTGGAGAGTGATGCCTTAAACCATGCAGCCACCGAAGTGGGTTTTAATAATATTATAACTTTAACAAGTCTTACCATATTAGTTTAGAAATCAATATATTTTAAATCTAAGATTATTCTAAAGGGTGATTTTAAAATTTCCCGTTCCCGTCCCAAATCCTGATATTTGGACTAATTTTCCGTCCCATTCCCTTCTCGAAATTAAAAATTCATTCTCGTCCATCCCTAGTTATGGTTGATGTATTGTTAATATAAGGCCGAGATATATTACAGATGCTGGCTGAGTCATTGACTGAGATCTGCAACAACCCCAAGTCTGAGATGAAAGAGTTCAGGGTTCACTACAGGATCATTAACCCCAAGGCTATAACAATGGGACAGCTCTATGGATGTTTTGACCCTGTTTCCCACGAGTGGTCCGATGGTGAGTGTTATTGTACTTGACAACTGTCATGTTTTCAAATATGTGTAATACAACTGTATATATGATGTAATCTAAGGTAAAGGGTCATCCATAAATCATGTGATGCTGTTAGGTGTGGGGTGGTAGTAGTAATGTAAACATGGTGTTACATGAGGGGAGGGTGAGTACATGAGAGTGCTAATTAACACAGCTTACACTTTTTAATGTTGTAAATATATAAATATATAAAAAATGTTTTTACTGTTAGTAAACTTAAATATAGATAACTTCCATTTCTTAGTAGTATTAAATCTCTTGATGGTAAAAGCTATTGATAGTCCCTAACTAAGATAAACAGAGGTTTGGTGTGTTGCCCAGGTAAGAAAGACTTGTTTAAACTGTAACATGCTAACTGCCCGTTAGCACATACACTCAAAATATTTAATACAATCAGTGCCCCATGTCTGCCCTTAAAACTGATTATACTATACCATCAGGCGTTGCTTGTGTCCATAGTGGTATATGTAGCTAGAGAGTGGGCACAACAACTGAGAGGGGACAGAACTAAAAGGAAACTCAGAGGCCTTCAGAGGAAAATTCTCATGAAACTTTCTGGGGCCTACAAAACTGTACCACAAACAAGTTGTATGTCACCCTAGGTGTCTGGCCCCTAGACTTAAGAGGAACGAAAGAGGGCCACTGGATATTGGCCTGGAAAAGGGAAGTTATACAAAGTAATAGAATTAACAACTAACGGTGTAAGTACCAAGGATTATATAAGAGAGGCCTTCCTGGGGGAGTGGCAAGCAGACTGGGAAGAGAATACCACAGGTAGAAGGACATGCCAGTTATTTCCTAACGTACAAGAAAGACTGAGAATAAAGCATCTTCAACCTTGCCAGGGACTTGTCCATTATATCACAGAGCAGGGCCCATATCGAGCGTCCCTCTTTAATATGAACTTGAGTGAAACCAGTATTTTCTGTTGTGGAGGAGAGGAGACACCGGAACTCGTGACCTTGGAATGTATATTTACGGAAAGAGAAAGAGCGGAGCTACTAATGCCTACACAGGCCAGTGCCATATACCATATATTGAGAGATGTGGACCGGTGGAGCTGCCTCGATGATAGCGGACAGGGTATCGAAAGCAGAGAGGGACAGACATATGGACGAACTAAAAGAAAGAAGAAGACAAAGATCCGCCCAAGACTTGAGACAAAACAGACAGGAAGAAACAACTGAGGAAGAAGTGACAAGTGAAGACGAAGCAGACGGAGAAGGAGATGAGAAACATCAAACTTAGACGAGACGTTACCAAACTGGTGAAACGAAACACAGAAAGTGTAATAAAAGGGAGGGTGGACTAGATTTTGATGGACTTTGGGTGTATATAAAGCTCTAGCCGAGGAAAGGCGTCTCAGGTATACCAGTGATGAATATCGCTGATGAACCAGGGGCACCGGCTAGAGGAGAAGGAAGGTAAAGTGAATACAGATGAGACGTCGGAAGTTGTTCCTTACTCTAAGAGCCCTGCTCGCTTGGAAACAAGCGTGATGCTGGGCTATATATATCGAATACTCCAGGGATGTCGACTGGCCACGGTAGGAAGTGACTAGAGAAGAAAAAGAAAATGCAACTCCCTACAAAGAAAAGATATAAACTGATTGTGTAGACGACGGCAATATATATAAGCTTGTTTAAGTTAGATTTAAGTCCAAATCAGGCGTATCAAAAGGAAAAAAAAATGTGTATAGCCAAATAACTTCAATAAGGAAAGAGGGACAAGTATAGTTTTAAGTTATCATACATTAAATAATGGTATTGGTATATAGGAGACAGAGCTGCTAACAGGCACAGGCTGAGGTAAATTGGTAATGATCAACTACAGGACAAGTAGTTTTAGTAGTAGTACATGTTTATATTCCAGAAAGATTATGTGTAAATGTTTAGATCAACTATATAGAAAGCATAATGTAATATGAACAGAGCAGAAAAAGTCCTGATTTATGGTAAAATAAGATGTCAGGACAAATGTATAAGCAAATTGAAAATTTAAAAAAAGTGTCCCACATAACTTTATCAGGATTAACAGTGAGACCAGCCTCCCTAAGATGCTGGAGAACTAACTTGACATGTTCATTATGTTCTTCTAAGGATTGGATATTAATACAAATGTCATCCAAATAATTGAATACAAATTTGAACAAACAAAATATGATTTAACACTAGGCTAAGTGCCGCTCCACCACAACTGATCCCAAGGGGAACTCTATTATACTCATGAATAACATCCCCAAGGGGTAACAAAGGTGGTATATTGCTTCAAATCCTCAGTAAGAAAACTAGCATTCAGGTCTATTAAACTATAGACCTTCGCCTCCCCTAAATGTTGAAAGGCAACACATTATTAGGATTTATTAGTTCTTGCATTTATAGTAATAATCATATATATAAAGTATTTTGAGTGTAAATGCTAATGGGCAAGTAACACGTCACAAAACTATACTGTGACTTGTTTTCGTCACTTAAACATCCATTGATGAACCAAAGTAACAACACGCTGAAAATACATTCCATTATAAGGTATGTAGAACAGAGCCTATAAGTGACTGGTCAAATGGTACCTATTGGAGAGAACATCTCCCAGGTACAAGCACTGCTTTCCTGGTAACACCCCATGATACACCATTGAAGGTAGTGCTTCTTATCCTCTATCACATCTGGTGATTAATGCCTCATCTTCATTAGAGCTTATCTTTGATTAATCTTGATAGATACATGTTCTCCATTTTATGTAACTACTTCAAATAATAAACCTCAGTAAAATGTAGGGATGTGGCCCTCAAATCTTTAAGGATCTTCAAGTGAATTTTGTTTTAGAACTCTAACACTGCTTATTGGTGGTCCAACAAGGCTATTGCGAGCATACATTGACATTTGTGTTGGTGTCTATACTTATTGATAAATTATTGGTAGAGATACCGCACGAGCGATTGTGTCTGTAACTCAGTATCGGTGCGGTATCGATTCTGTTTCCAACAATATCTAGCTACTTACATAGTCACTTCTCTATTTATTAAGTCTGGCAACAGATATAACCTAGTATTCATAATACCTTGCTAACATCTAACTAATATTATTATTTTGAAGAAAATAAATGACTTAGTGGTTTTTGTTCAAGTTATTATTAGTATCTTATTTACTCGAAGCTTTATATTTGATGTAGGCCTAGGCTTGCCAATTTTTAGGTTTTAGTGATGTAGTTTACATATCATTAATTGTAATGAATTACCAGGCCCTATCTAATGCTACGGTTAAGAAGTGCCATTCTGTGTGTTAATTATTATGTATGATAATGTATGAAACATAAAAGTAAACTTAGTCTGTCGGTATTTTTAGTCCTAGGTAGACTAGTGATGGTGATACACTTAATCTGTTCCATAATATATATATATTTTTTTCTTCATCTTGGTTTAATATTTCTATATTTTATTCATAAAACGATTCATAAACAAGAATACAATGAATTGAATGCCACCAAGCTTTATAAATTTTGAAAACTTTGAAACTCCTGTCTAGTATAGTTATTAATAGGCGTGAAAGATTCATACAATAAATATATTATATATGAAAAAAGTGCATTGAGCAAAAACATTTAGTGATAAATAAAATGATAGAATATTAGGAAATTGGTAGAGCACAAATAAAAGTAACAACACTGACACATATTTACACACACTTCAATATTTCGATGCTATTGTAGCATCTTCCTCAGTCTAATTACTACTTCCTGAGGAAGATGCTACAATAGCATCGAAATATTGAAGTGTGTGTAAATATGTGTCAGTGTTGTTACTTTTATTTGTGCTCTACCAATTTCCTAATATTCTATCATTTTATTTATCACTAAATACAATAAATATAGTTAAAATATATAGGGGAAATGTGCCTAAAATGACATACCATTTTTAAGTTTTGAAATTTCTTCTAGAATATTCTTCTGAAATTAATTGTTTCTAACTTTTTATAAACTATGATATATAATCTTTCAAATGAACACCAAAAAACATCACTAATACATATATTTATTAGTTAAAAAATTAAAATACAAAATATAGCACTGTGCTATTTTATACATACTGTATGGGTAAAATGGCATACATTTAATCTTACACAGAAAAAACATTAAACATACAAATTAAACCTTCTATTATGACTTTTGTTGTTTTATATGTAGTTATCATGGCTTGCAAATATCGCACACAAAATGTTTTTCCCTCTTAGCAAGGCCAGCCAATTCACGTTCTGATTCTTGGTCAAATGTGGACTTGAATCAACCCAAACCCTTGCTAACACCTTGAATCTGCTTGTTTTTATTCCTGTCCCGCCTTCTTAAAGTTGTTTGTGGTACTCCAAACAGTTTAGATGCCCGAAGCCAACCCATTTCCCCATTATTTACTACATCAATAGCCCGTTGCATTGCTTGCTCTTCCCATGACTACCTTTTTTTCTTTCTGACGTAAGTCACAACCATCTTCGCACAAAATATTTGAATTTAATATTAAAAATAATTTAAGTAACTATTTCAAATATTAAAAATATAATTTGGTGAACAAATTACAGTAAGAAACATTTATTTTAGCAGGATAATGATTGATTTAAATAACTAAGACACTACCTAGGGTAAAATGACACACTATGCCATTTTATCCTTATCAGTGGTATGCCATTTTACCCAAAATTGCTAACTATGAAATAATAAAATATTGTACCAAGAATATTAAATAATTTATGGTCAATTTTATGTCATAAATACTGCCATATTACACTTGAAGTAACACTCATTATATTTACAGTAAGATTACTTACCCTTCAATGTATTTGTTAACAATGAAAGATAACAAAAAATATATTTTACTAAGCAACTTTTCAATTTTTCTTTAATAACTTCAGAAACACCTTCTGCACAGGTCAGCCATTTACAGAGTATCAATGATTCCAACTAAGGAATAACTCAATACCCTCAATTTGAAAAAAAAATTGCAGTACTTGCAAGAAAATGCCCCTATGCCATTTTATCTGAGTATGCCATTTTAGGCACTTTTCCCCTAAGGTTTTGCTTATAACAGGTGTACTAGCCAACACTTTCCGTGAATATGCTTCTTCTACAACTCCGGACAGGAGATGGATCATGTTTGATGGTCCAGTGGATGCTGTCTGGATAGAGAACATGAATACAGTCTTGGATGACAATAAGAAGCTTTGTTTGATGTCTGGAGAAATTATTTCGGTGAGATTATCTTACCTTATTGACCACTGGTTCTCAAACCATGTTCTGTGGTGGTGTGCCAGGAGCCCAGGACTTTCTTTACATCCATTACTGTTTCCAGTCCGTGGCTGGGGCCAATTTTTTGTTCAAAACATATATTTTCTACTACCAGCTGGCTAGGCCTATTGTGGCTTAATATGTCTTATAATCTAACTTAAGACTAGGACAGGCACAACACCCAGTCCCTGGCCATTAATTTATCAATTTCACAATCTTTCAGCCATGCTGGAAATCAAACCCGGGACCCTTAGCTGAGTAGACAGACACGCTACCAACTTAGCTAAGGTGTCGGATTATGTATGTGTGTGTGTGTGTGTGTGTGTGTATAATGTGAAAGAGCTAAAGAGTAGTCTGACACCTTAGCTCAGTCAGGGCAGCGTGTCTGTTTATTCAGCTAAGGGTCCCGGATTTGATTCCAGGCATGGCTGAAAAATATATAATTGATTATTATTATTATTATTAACACCGCGTCTTACTACCCGTTCGGGTTATACACACTTACGCTAATGTGTAATGTAGGATGATTGTGAGATGAAATGGAGGACCTACAGTTTATCGTGGGATCCGAACCACGGTGGAGGCCTGGCATTCCACACGTTCACAATTTGTGATTAATACACGTCTTGTTATATAATTGATAAAATGTGGGTTTACCCATTATTATTATCTTATCAACACTTTCTTATTATCTTATTAATTAATGGCCAGGGACTGGGTGTTGTGTCTGTTTTAGATTTAAGTTAGTTTATAGGTTGTGATATAATTAGTTGGTTCAGAAAGTGCAATTTAAATACCTTACTTCAAATAAATGGAAAAAAAAAATGGGAAGCTAAAAAGCAGAGTATTGACAGGCTAGGTCATCACTACAAGTAGTATTACTTGTGAAATGTACATAAGAAACAAAGTAAAATAAAAATGCAGTCTTTCACTATTTTCATAAACACGCACATTGATGGAATTCTCATGGGTATTGAGACATGCTGACAAATACAATAAATAAAAATAGAATGTACAGCTTTGGCAAGTTAGTAGTGTTATATTAAGGTAGCTGGTTCACATTTGCACTGAATATTTATCTAGTGGTCCACTATTGGGACGAGTTTTAGAAACACTGTTATAGACAGTATCTTTATAATCCCTTCATTCCTTTTTATATGTTGCTCTTTTCTCTTCATCTTTCCTGTACCTTCTTCCAAATATAACAAAATATACCTCATAAAGTAAAAATAGGTTTACCTTAAAGAGATTTATAGATAATCATTTTGAAAAATTAATGCAGTATATAATTACTTATACATTATTTATATGTTATAGCTTGTACTTAGGGATGAGACCCTGCTCCGATACTGAAACTTTGAGGATATTTGAGATTAGAGAATTTGATAAAATATCATAATCAAAATTTGAAATAAATTAGATAATTCTATTTTGGAATTTTTTTTAGAGCTCTAATATTGCTTATAGGTGGTTCAGCCTCAATATAGCTATAGGGAGTCTGCGAAGTTTTGATATTAAGATCAATATTGTTTTGAATTTTATATTTTAGTATATTTTTAACAACTTATTATGGTGAGGTCTAGTAAATGCTTATTAATTATTACCATATTGACCAGGAAATAAGCAGCACTCTTTTTTTCCTAAAAAAAATCCTTTATTAGATTTGTACAGAATATAGTCACATCCTTAGATAATACGTAACAAATGTGTTAACTTTGAGGACTGAACATATAATAAAATAGTTAATAATCACCATAACAGATGGTGCTCTTTACCGCTTCTATAACAAGGTGAACTATTGCTGCATACACATATTGTAACGATACTGTTTTGGACCCCTCTCATGTATTTAAAAAGTCATGGATGAATTGCATTTTCATTTAAAGTGCTATATGTAAATTATCCTTTCAGGACTTCATCCATGGAGAATCATGCACTTTTCAGAAATAATGTCGAAGGATGCTCCATTAAAACTTATTTTTTCTTTCAAAAAGCAACTCCCTAGTGTTTACAAAAAAAAAAGCAAGTGGCGCTAGCTCCCTCTACCCAATAGGACACCTGTCGCCAGGACACTTTCGATTTGTGGGTTTTGACACTGGTCACGAGAGGTGCAAGGGGTAGGTCATGTATAAGCTGCTTGTGCGTATGTATATATAGAGTAGTCACATAAATCTACACATTGCTGGTAGGAAAAATAGTAGTAATATAACTCAACAGAGTAAAATATTAACAGTACCGGCTACATAAATCTACAGAATGTTGTAATAAACCAGTTCCATGATCTAAATAAATCGTGTGCAATATTAAAGGTTTTATTTATTTAATTAAATTATCTCACAAACTTTCCGTACCACTTTAATTAGTGCTCGATCATGGGGAAATTATCAGCTGACTAAACGGTATCACTTTAATTGGCTCCAAATTGTGGGGTATAATAATTCCGTATCATAATAATTGGCGCTTGATCACGGGGCTATAAATACCAATTATATCTCAATAAATCCGTATCGTTATAATTGGCGCCCAATCGTGGGGCATAATAATTCTGTATCATCATAATTGGCGCTTGATCACGGGGCTATAAATACCAATTATATATCAATAAAACAGTATCATTTTAATTGGCGCCCAATGTGCAACCGTATCGTTTTAATTGGCGCCCAACGTGCATTCGTATCATATCAATATTGAAGAACTTAAATTTGTAAATGATAACTTATAGGACTACGGTCCAACACTAATCTATTTTTTTTAAATACATTGTGCAACTCTTTTTATTTAATTAACATCATAAATTTACCATATTTAACAAGGATTTGATTTGATAAATTATTCAAAATTTGATTTAATACTTACTTGGATTTGACTCAAAAAATCTGCTTTGCAGTTGTATAATAATTAATGATTATATAAAAAAACTAACTACCATACCCTAGACTATTAATTTAATGGCTTAACTTAATTTATGAATGTTATAATGAATGCATGCTTGTAAAAGTTGTTAACATTTGGTAATGATTTCTTTTTAATATTATTGTGTTATATTCTGATTTCCCCACATTCTCATAATTTTTTCCAAGATTCATGATTCAAATGTAAAATGAAGGTTCAAAATCATAAAATTGCGGGTTCGACCCATTTATCTTTACACTGTACACATTTTTAAGCCAATACTAAGAAGTATTTATAGCTGTGAATTTATAAAATGAGTGATCGTGAAATAGTAATTATTTACAACTTTTTAAACCTTTATTTAATTGAAGATGTTAACAGCTTAAAATCCTCGTTTTCAAACTATACTACATACAATCTCATCCCACTGCTCATCAAAGATTAATGTGTTTTTATTTGTCAGTATAAAAATAGAAGTAACTAATGTAAAGATAATATTGGTAAAACTACACCCACTGCACTCAGCCGAGATTCGAACCACTACCTCCAAGCCACTGGAAATCCAGTCTTTTGTGAAAATGATACTAGTATAGGTGTTACAGTGTCATGCAATGGAATGCTATCGTTACAAATATAAATGTAATGCATACGTAGAATGGGGCTTCTTCGGACACTTTTTAGTATATTTTTAGCTCCTGTGACATGACCTTTAATCTAAACAGTTTGAAAAAAATTATCTAAGCAAGATACGACCTTTAGCAAATAGATAAATACTAAATATCATGTCTGTAAGTTAAAACATACTTTTAAAAAAAATATTTAAAATGTCTTGTGTCACCACCTATTCAGGGGTGACTCTGGACACCTTTATGTTTCCTTTTAAAAAGTGAAGTTAGATATAAGTAAGATGACTTCGCACAATAATAATTGATAGATATTTTTCACACACAAAATTTACATTTTAACATAAGATTAAGTTAAATACAAGTGTAAAGAGATTGAAAATACACTTAAACACATATGTAACTACTCCACATATTCATTATTGACAAACTTTAACACAAACCATCCTCTTCTTAAATCTACTGTTTTTTTAAAATTTACAGACAATTTAAGTTTTATCCATAGTACACTTATCCTCTATTTCGGGGAAATAAAATAGGTTTATTTCCTAGGAATGTTCTTTTTTGTATTTTCTTGGCATGTCTAAAGTCACCCCACGAATTCTCTAGGAAATTTAAAAGGAAAAAAAAGTTTATAAACCATTTTGGCCCAAATCTAACGTAAACATTATATTAACTGATAACCATCAAATTCAATATAAAAATTTCCATAACTATACTCTGAAACTACTTACCGAATTACTAGTTACTAAAATAATGTTTAATTATGTCTACTTTATGGTTAAACTTAAAAAATTCTATAATAAACTCTAGAGAAAGAAAAAAAAAAAGCTTTCACGTGAATAACTGTTAACTCTTGTTTGAAAATCATTTGTAAATTTTAGTTGTTTGATCATAACCTTGGCGCTAATTCTGCTTACGTGAATAATAGCAAGCCCGTCTGAAGCCTCTCCACATGTCCGGAGACACCCCATTTTACTACTATGCATTATATTGTTAAATACCGGTTTCAGTGGCCGCATGGTTTAAGGCGCTACTCTCGCATTGGACTAGACTGCTGTTGAAGAACTCGAGGTTTGAATTTGGTTCGGGTGTACTGAGGATAGTTTTTGCAAAATGGTTTTCCACTCTCCCTCCACGCAAATGCAGGTACACTTCCTATAAATATAACCTTCCCAATCCTTAAAACCATTAGCATAATTAGTACATAAATGTTTTTCCCAAATGGCTAGTAAGACATGATGCTCAATAAAGAAATAAAAAGAAAGTATTGTTAACATATCACAGTTTTGTAATATAATATATAGTCTTATTACATTAAAATTGTAATCTTTGAAGTGTGTGATATTGTTACAAATTTAATTTTTTTGTATGATGTACATGTAGTTGAAACAGATTAATGGAATATTATGTGTGAAACCTGCTTCTGTGGTCAAATGGTCTAAGGCCATGTTGCGCAACCTTTTTGTGTATGCGACCCCATTGAAGTATTATTTTATTTAAAAGACCCTGTGAGGCCATGTAAATAAAATAAACATTTCCCTCCTCCTTACTTCTCCTCTTACACTTTTATGTTTACAATGAACTATTGGTGCCCTGTACATACATGTTTCTAAGGCTTATCGATTAATCTAGCCAAAGTGATTTTATTGCACATATCACCTGATTACAGGATTACAAAGGTTGCATCATAAAAGAGGATTTTTGTACACACTCTCTGATCCATAAAAAAATTCTATACCCCGTTTATAACTCAGAATCTTGAATTTGTTTCTTTGTCATGCCACTGGTAGGATTATAATTACTGTACTATATGATGCACAGGCTATTTTCACAGTTTCACTGTATTGTTTATACTAATGTTACAGTAACCTTGTATTTTATCATCTTATTGCCACAGATGTCAGACAAGATGAACCTGATTTTCGAGCCAGCAGATCTAGAGCAGGCCTCACCCGCTACAGTGTCGCGCTGTGGTATGATTTATATGGAACCAGAAATGCTAGGATGGCGCGCTTTTTTTACTTCTTACTGCAACTTACTGAGTGAGTGGATTCTTCCGGAACAGCTGGAGCTCATAGTAGAACTGACAGAGTGGCTTGTGCCTCCACTCCTAAACTTCACTCTTCTGAGTGAGCTGTTTGCTGAGACATCCCAGTTACACTTGTTCCATGTGAGTAGTGCAATGAAAACAATACTAGATTGGTGGCCCAGTGTCATGAGTCCTCTTTTAAAAACACCCATACTCATCAGGCTCGTTACATTGATGATCTTATTATCTTTGGGGTTGTATTAAGTTGGGCCAGATAAGTAGCAATCATAATATCTTTGAAATATATTAATCCTGAAACTGTCCAAAACACTCAAAACTAAGTAAGCATGATTTATGATTTTTTTGAAGTTGTACACAAGTGTCAATAGATTTTATTTTTTTATGAACTAGTCTAAAACATTAGATATATTGGTTTATATTTTGGTACAATCTAAAAATATTCTTAAACAACACAAAATTAGTTTTTTAAATTTTCATTATTATTCATTTAAATAAATAATATGGCTTATTGCTTATAATAAGCCTACTACTCCAAATAACGTTAAAGACATTCACATTTTCATGTATGAAATGAAGTGCCATAAGCATATTGTAAGATTTCTTTGAATAAATATGATTGTATTGTAGAAAAGGAGGTACAGATACAAGTAAACACACTAAGTGTTTGTAAATATGTATTATTGTCATTATTTTAATTTGTGCTTAGTTTTTTACATCATCATCATCTTCTTCATCATTATGATTTCCACCTATCCGGTTTCTGCCAGGTCAGAGCTTGAATGGTATAGCTCCACCACCTCTTCTCTCTCCACCACTCCTAGTCCACCATCCTGTTCTAGTCCAAATTTCTTCTACATGCACTGTTCTTAATCAACCACAAACATTTATATCTGGGTCTTCTCCTGGATCCGGTTCCATTAATTCCCATTTCCATTTCTTGCTTTGGTAGTCCTTCATCTTCCATCCATCTCAGTTTATTCCTGTTCATTCTCTCATTCAGCTTTTCCACCCCAATTTATTTCCTTGTTCCCTCATTTATCACTGTGTCTCTTTTTATCTTTCCTAAAACTCTTTGTAGGAATTTCTTCTCAGCCACCTTCATTCTACTCTTGTCCCACTTTGTCTCTGCCAGGTCTCCGAGTCGTATGTAAGTATAGGTATGTAGTGTGCTTTATAGATGAACTTCTTGTACCTCCTTAGCATGTCTTTGTTTCAGAGTAGGATCCTTAGACTTTGGTAAAAGCTATTTCCTTTTGGTATCATTTTACTACATATCTGCCATATTCTTATCTAGATTTTTCTAGTCATAAAACATGATATTTACACAAGCAATAATATTAACACCGCTAATATATGATTAGTGCTTGTGGTTATGTTTCAGTCTTTCACTACTTTACTTACCTGCATGCTACAAGATGAACGACAAGTTAGCACAGTTTGGCTGCAATGCGTGTTCCTCTTCTGCTTGGTTTGGGGAATAGGAGCTATTATGACATGTAGGATATCTTGTTTGGCTGTCACTTTACTACAAATTTACATACCATTTATATACTGTACTCTTAAATGTGACTGTGTAACTTATTTGATTCTAACAAATATATGTTTTGTGTGAATTATCTTATATTCAGGTTATAATAAACAATTGCAGAGCTTCAAGGGCTACTATCATTGTAGCTTGCTTTCTGCAAAAAAAGTATGGGAGGGGGGCAAAAGAAAACTCCAACTATTGCACAAATCAGTTTAACATTAAAAATAATTCTAGTATGACATATTATTTAACAATAGATTATTAAAAGTATTTTAGCCATACACAGATTGTTATTATTAAAATAGTGAATATATGTTATCTAGAGAAGTTACAGTACCTATATTTTCCAAATATTAGTTACAATGATAATACTTACGGTAGTCTAATTAGTATACATCTGAGCAGCTGTTATAATTTAGGGAACAGCCGGAAGCTATTTGATGAGTTCCTGAGAAGCTTGCTGTATGGAACTAACGATGCGTTTCCAAAGCCTAAAGTGTTCAAACTAGCCAAGAACCAGCTGTTTCCAGAGAAGGATTCTGTGTTTGATTATGTCTATGACAAGAGGAACAATGGCATGTGGATACCTTGGCTTGAGACTGTGGACAAGACTTTGAGCACACTTCCTTCTACAGCCAAGGTAACAACACGCTGAACAATCTTCCTTTTACAGCCAAGGTAATACCACGCTGAACAATCTTCCTTTTACAGCCAAGGTAACAACACGCTGAACAATCTTCCTTTTACAGCCAAGGTAACAACACGCTGAACAATCTTCCTTCTACAGCCAAGGTAACAACACGCTGAACAATCTTCCTTCTACAGCCAAGGTAACAACACGCTGAACAATCTTCCTTTTACAGCCAAGGTAATACCACGCTGAACAATCTTCCTTTTACGGCCAAGGTAATACCATGCTGAAAACTCTTCCTTCTACAGCCAAGGTAACAACACGCTAAACTCTCTTACTTATACAGCTAAGGTAACAACACGCTAAACTCTCTTACTTATACAGCTAAGGTAACAACACGCTGAACTCTCTTCCTTATACAGCCAAGGTAACAGCACGCTGAACTCTCTTCCTTATACAGCCAAGGTAACAACACGCTGAACTCTCTTCCTTATACAACTAAGGTAACAACACGCTGAACTCTCTTCCTTCTACAGCCAAGGTAACAGCACGCTGAACTCTCTTCCTTCTACAGCCAAGGTAACAACATGCTGAACACACTTCCTTCTACAGCTAAGGTAACAACATGCTGAACACACTTCATCCTACAGCCAAGGTAACAACACACTGGATACTCTTCCTTCTACAGCCAAGGTAGCAACATGCTAAATTCTCTTACTTATACAGCTAAGGTAACAACACGCTGAACTCTCTTCCTTCTACAGCTAAGGTAACAACATGCTGAACTCTCTTCCTTCTACAGCTAAGGTAACAACACGCTGAACTCTCTTCCTTCTACAGCCAAGGTAACAGCACGCTGAACTCTCTTCTTTCTACAGCCAAGGTAACAGCACGCTGAACTCTCTTCCTTCTACATCTAAGGTAACAACATGCTGAACTCTCTTCCTTCTACAGCTAAGGTAACAACACGCTGAACTCTCTTCCTTATACAGCTATGGTAACAGCACGCTGAACTCTCTTCCTTCTACAGCCAAGGTAACAACACGCTGAACTCTCTTCCTTATACAGCTAAGGTAACAGCACGCTGAACTCTCTTCCTTCTACAGCCAAGGTAACAGCACGCTGAACTCTCTTCCTTATACAGCTAAGGTAACAGCACGCTGAACTCTCTTCCTTATACAGCTAAGGTAACAGCACACTGAACTCTCTTTCTTATACAGCCAAGGTAACAACATGCCGAACACACTTCCTTCTACAGCCAAGGTAACAACATGCTGAACACACTTCCTTCTACAGCCAAGGTAACAACACACTGGATACTCTTACTTCTACAGCCAAGGTAGCAACATGCTAAACACTCGTCTTTCTAAAGCCAAGGTAACAACATGCTGAACATTCTTCCTTCTTCAGCCAAAGTAACAACATGCTGAACACTCTTTCTTCTACAGCCAAGGTAAAACAATGCTGAACACCCTTCCTTCTACTATTGGTTTATTAGTTTATCAGCTACCAAAACTTCAAACATCATAAATAAATTATGAATACATACATACGCAGTATTTAAATACAGTTAAAGGACTGTTCCTTTACTCTATACTTTACTAGGTATCAATATCTGTAGTCTTACTTAACTCAGTCAGTGTTAAGAGTCCAGTATTCATTTCTACACCATGGCCGCGAAGTCTTAAAGTAACATTTTTGGGGGCTGTTCCCATTTAATAGTGAAAAGCTAATGGCCAAAGAACTAGGTTCAGTGCATGTTCTAGAAATTAAACTAGGTTGTAACTCATGTGATGATTTAATCAGTTAACTCAGAGTTGGTGCCAATGTATTTTAGAAGTCCAATTCTTGATATAAAAAATCCTACGAATTATTTTAAAAGTTATTAAACTAAAACCACAAATTTAAAGTGTAAAGCTATGTTTTGTATTCTTTAAGAAAAAAAAACTACTACACATTTTGTACAGCTCTAATCTAGTTACGTTTATTAAAATAAATCGAAACTCCCTATGGCCCTTTTTGTTCATATTTTTAATTTTAACATTTATAAGCAGAAAATGAATCAAATAAAATGTGTACAAAACAGTTTAAGCCTAAAAATGAGCGGCTTACTTTGGATATCACCATTCTTAGCTATAAGACCTAGGATTCACACAAAGTGACCTAATTTTTAGTGAGTGGAATGAATGCACTTGGCTTGATCTGAGTGTTTTAGTTACTGTTGTTAGATCCATCATGGATGCTCAAACAATGGCTCCTACATATATTATTGATCTTGGCTGGGATCGAGAAAAATAATTGCTGAAAGTAAGGATTGTAACCAAATTAACCCCCTTCAATTTTTTTTTTAAATATCTGGAAAAGTACTCAAAGTCGATCTGTAGATCCAGCCAGTTAAATCTACAATCAGCGCTTGTGAGAGGAAAGAGTTGTATGGAGATCTTGTATTCATACAGACACAGTCTGGAACACTTCCTGGCACCATCACCAACCTTGAAACATGAGGTTTACAACTATCAGAGTCTTTAGAGCTGTTCTACAAATAGCCAAATTGTACTGTACCAGGTACAGTTGGGAGAGCAATAGCAGAGAAATTTCAAAACCTGTTGAGAAGGAATGTAGACCTCAGTGTTTTGGAAAGAATCAGACAAGTGCTACAGTGAGAACATAGAGGAAGTGACAAATTATAAATTCTTCTACAAAGATGGTCAGATTCAAGTATTGTCCCATAGCTACATGTGATGTAGAATGGAGCTTTTGAACGTACATGAACTTTTCAAGCAATAACAGGAAGCGATTTACTCCTAATCTGAGACATATCTAGTTGTTTATTGTAATCAGAACCACAATTAATAAGCTTTTGTAACTTATAATTTTATAATATCATTTTAAAAGCAACCTTTATCTATTTGTTTGTGCATATTTTTATGTTTTTATTGTATATTTCTTAAGTTTTAAGTGCATAACTGCATGCATATTTGGCCACTTTTTGTGCATATAAATCTGCAGCATACTCATCACTGGCAAACACGTCTAACACAAGATTTAAAATTTCAGCCTTTCAACCACCAATGCAGGTCAATTATTATTTGGTCACATGAATTATTTAGCAATTATAGAAAATATAAATCATAAGTAAATAATATTTTTGGTTGTAATGTAGCATTAGGTTAAGTTTTGAATTTATGGTTTAGGGCCTGGTTTTTAGGTTTCCAATATAGCAGTTTAGGCCTAGATCACTAATAATCATCACAATAGTTTTAAAAATAAATTCAGACTAAAAATTTGAACAAATAAATCACATTAAAAAAAAATCAATTGTCCTTAACAGGTGACCTGGTGGTCTAGGGGTAAGGTGTCGGACTTCTGTGCTGAGGGTCCGGGGTTCAATCCTCGGTCCCGGCACAGATTTATCTGATTACCAAACCCTTCCTTCACCTCTGACAAGATGTGTATTAATCACAACTTGTGAATGTGAGGAATGCCAGGCCTCCACCGTGGTTCGGATTCCACGTTAAACTGTAGGTCCTCCATTTCATCTCACAATCACCCTACCATTACATATTAGCGTAAGTGCGTATAACCCGAACGGGTAGTAAGACGCGGTGCTAATAATAATAATA
The DNA here is from genome assembly GCA_902155825.1 of Timema genevievae. NCBI lineage: Eukaryota > Metazoa > Arthropoda > Insecta > Phasmatodea > Timematidae > Timema > Timema genevievae. The sequence continues at coordinate 54,633 of CABFWO010001950.1, forward strand.
ATTGTCCTTAAGAATTCTAAGGCTTGAAGGATTCATCTTTACTAAAGCTTGATTTCCTATTTTCCAGGAGATTTCTTGTGCACTACATAGTCAATTTAGAGCAGATTATCTTGCTGCAAATGTTTGTCATCCTCTAGATTTTGCGGTTTGGTTATTTCTAGGTCCAGGACTTGATCATCCAGACAACAGAGTCGGCCTGTCAGACCTTCTTCCTACGCATGTTCCTCACACTCAAGATACCAACCCTCTTTGTTGGTCCCACAGGGACAGGCAAGTCGGCCATTGTTCTCAACTACCTCATGAACCTCCCGAAAGAAAAGTTTTTACCAAATGTTGTGAACTTCTCCGCTCGCACAACTGCCAATATGACTCAAGACATTATTATGGCCAAGCTTGACAGGTAAACCTCATGATCAACGATACATACAGTTGTTGTTAGATTTAGTTAGTAACTTTTGTGGAATTACTGCCGTCTCATCGTCAAATTACTCTTATGACTGGTTGACTAATCATAGAGGATAGGAGTGTACATGCATTGAATTAACATATGAGAGTTGTAGAGCTAACTAATTTAATGACATAATATGTATTACACAATTATTTACATAATACTAATAGTTTGAGTATGATAAATGTCTACAGGTAAAATACTATATATTATTGTCGCTACCTATACCCCTCACCCCCCTGATGCCCCCCCTCCACCATACCAATTATCGATAATTATGTCAATATGTCAGGATAGCCTATAAAATGGTGGGAGTTGTCAGGTAGGAGCATTTAAAATAGTCCAAATCAATGGGTTGATGGATTTATTATAAACTAAAGTACATAATGTGTTGTAGATAGTTTATTGGTAGTATACTGCCAAAGTAATAGCCCAAGTCAGTCATTCTAACAAACAGTCCTTGAACAAGTATATCTCGTTAAGCTACACCACTTCGTCAACTATCAAAAACTACTTAAGTCCTACCTCGATGGTCATTGCCATCAACCCCTTAACACTCTCTTTAGACCCTCCGTAAAATAAGAAACCCCTTGTCCTCATTTCGCACCTACTTATAACTTTAAAAATGTGTCACACTTATTGATGTTTTGCTAAATGTAATTTACTGGTATGTAACTATACCCAAGCAAATCTGACTTTCAAAACATACGTGTAAACTTATTGTGGACTTTCTCAATAGCTTGGCTGACTCAGGATTTCATTATCATGAGGGAATTGTTTCTCTTATGTAACATACTTGTGTCCAAATGTTACTAGACACTGACTATATCTAAAATATTCCTAAACCATGTAGGGATTATTTTTGAACTATATTATCTGATGAAGTATTGGACGAAACTGAACTGCAACTCAATCACTTTTTCCCTGGGGGAACTCTGGTTCATCTACCTGCTGCTCATATCTATATGAAATCTGTATGCTCATAGTACAGAAGCCATTGTATCAATTCTAAGAATGTCATCTATCTTAAGTTAGGCGGCCATTTGATGACTTCCAACAATTATTAGTTACAAATATGTATTTCTAAGGGAAAAAATAAAGCCAAATGGCTGTATTTAATTGAACATTGAAAGGAGGATCACAACAAAACACATAATTATAATTTTCGTGGTACATCAGTCCCCTTCTTCAGCAGAAAAGAGTAAAACACAGACTGGACTACTCACTATGGTAGCTTGGCTATAGATTTATCATGATCACTTAGATACTGTTGTTGCCAGTTTCCTGCTTCACATAAAAGGTTTAGGCTTGAATTCTGCAGTTGTTTGTTCACACCTGTATCTTGACTCTTGGTAGATGAATAGAATGCTTTTTTTTTCTGGTGTGAGTAGGCCTGCTTGGAAGGAAAGGAGAGAAGGCTACCTAAGGTTGATACAGGGGGTCGGGGCAGGAGATATGCCTGGAATTGGTAATATATTGGTGAGCAAGTTCTCACCTCCAAAGCTGGGAAGCAGTGCAACTATTGGGGAGGGCTCATATTATTCTTCTATTAAAGCATGATTCAAAATCTGAATTATGTGTTTGGGCATGAAGTGATAAGCAGTGGTTTGTCAAGGTCGTTATTCATCAATGCAGTAGTTGCATTGTAACTGGTATATAAGATTTTCTGTGAAGCAGTCATAGTGGCCTTTCATGGGGTATTCCATTTGTGTGAGTCTGCTGTTGAATGAGGTGGAAGAATGGTAAATTTTGCAGGTACTGCATCTCAGTTTGTTGCAAGGGTAGGAATCTTTGGCTTGGTGTTTGTGGCTGGGTTGGGCAATTTAGGGTGAACCAGAATGTTACAGAGATTAGAAGGGTATTTGAATGTGATTCTTGGAACACTGTTGAGAAGATTTTGTGTGAGGTGATGAGGTTAGGATATTGTAACCTGTGTTCAGAATAGATCTAAGTTTGTCTAGTTCTTCATAATACTGGGTGGTATGTCATTAGAAGGCTGTTTCTTGATAGGCTCTTTATTAGATAGGGCTCTGTTTATTGGACTGTTGACTATGTGTTTAGGGTATCCTCGGGCTGTGAAATCCTTGAAGAGTTGTTGACATTGCTTTCTAAGGTATTCTACCTCAGAACATATACATTTGACGCTGGTAGCTAGGTTATATGGTATAGAGCGTTTTACATGAAGAGGATGGTTGCTTTGGAAATGGAGGTATTGTTGATGGTTGGTGGCTTTGGTGAGGACTGTGGTGTTTATGTTTCCCTCATGAAGGTTTAGTTCCAGATCCAAATATATGGCAGGGTGTTGGGAAATGTTCCAGGTGAATCTGAGGACGCTAAGGTTATTTATTCTGTTCAGGAAATGTAATAAATTAGTTTCAGAATCCGTCCAGATCATGAAGATGTCATCAATAAATTTCATCCAGCAGAGTGGTTGCAATTACCCGACCCAGCCACAGACAAGAACAAACAATAACAAACAACACCAAGCCAAAGGTTCATACCTTGCAACAAACCGAGATACAGCACCTGCAAAATTCACATACCTTCCAGCTCATGCAAAAGCACACTCACACAAATGGAATACCATATGAAAGACCACTATGAATGGTCCACAGAAAGCTACAAAACAACTACTGCAATGTTGAATACATCGGCCTCACCACAGGAACACACGGACAACGAATTAATGGTCACCATTTTGATACCAACCACAATAACCCTGACAAACCAGTAGCACTTTATGCCCAAAAACATAATTCATATTTTGATTTGTTCTATAGTACTAGAGTAATATGAGCCCTCCCCAATAGTTGTGCTGTTTCCCAGCTTCAAAGGTTGATAACTTGCTCACCAATATATTACCAAATCCAGGCACCCCCCAGGTCTCAAGATTAGATAACCTTCTCTCCTTTTCTTCCAAGCAGGCCTACTCACACCAGAAAAAAATATAAAATTCTATCCATCTACCAAGAATAAAGACACATGTTTGAATAGACAACTGCAGAATCCTAGCCTAAACTTTTTTTTGTGAAGCAGGAAACTGGCAACAACAGTATCTAAGTTACCTTGAGCAATCTATAGCCATGCTGCCATAGTGAATAGTCCAGTCGATGTTTTACTCTCTTCTGCTGAAGAAGGGGACTGATGTACCCTGAAAATTATATAATTATGTGTTTTGTTGTGTTTTAATTGTGAGATTTGAGGCCTATAGTTTTTTGTTTTAAGTGCATAGGCCTTGCCCTTCTATACTCCTTTCAATGTTTAGCTAAACTATGTGTTTCTGTATCAGTTCATTTAATATTTCAAGCATATCCTGTTAAGTATATTGATCATCTGTTGGTTCTCTACACTACAATGAAAAATGAGAATATGTGCTAGAAATAGAAAATTAACTTGTCCACATCAACATATTCTATCACAGTACAATTACATAACTAACACATCAAACTTAGCAATATTTGAGAATGTAAAAGTGTTTATGTTTGCGGTGTAGGCGCAGGAAAGGTGTTTATGGCCCATCAATGGGTAAGCAGTGTGTGTTGTTTGTGGACGATCTGAGTATGCCACAAAAAGAGGTGTATGGAGCTCAGCCCCCAATAGAACTACTGAGGCAATGGATAGACCACGGCCATTGGTATGACTTGAAAGACACCACTAAACTCGAGCTGGTTGATATCGTAAGTACAACACTGACTTTATAACTTTAGACAAGCAATTCAAATACTTATGATTCATTTTGGCACATACTATCTTAATGAGATACCAAAATACTTACATAAAAAGGGCTGTCATGCACCTAAAAAAATGGGAAAATAAAGGGAATTTTTTTGTGTCTAGAAAAAACAGGTTAAACCCAGGAAACTTTACATAAAACTAAAAAACTAACAAAATCTAGAATATTAATTGGTAAATTTTGGACATTTAAAACAGGATGGAAGGGAACGCGAGCTAAAGACTGTATTCTTATAGTTTTTATAGAAAAATATTGTTCCATTAGATACATTTAATTTAACTTTCTACACATAGTAATCTAAACAGTACTTGAACATTGTTCATGAGCATATATGACTAGAACATTTTTAATAGAATATAAAAAGTCCTTTTAAAATTCCAGAGTGCCAATGACAAATATTCAAATTGTAATTGTAATGAAGAATAGTTTGTGAATATATATAAGTAATATATTATAAGGTGTTCTGTTATACGACAGGTCCATTTCTTTTGTCAGTGAACTTATATCGCCACTTCACCCTGTCCTCTGCCTCCTCATTCAGCTCACAGAAGTTTATTCTTTCCTTCAAGTCATCCCATATTTGATCCTCCTTTTTCCTAATCTCCTATTTCCCTCGACCTTTTCTTTTATTATGCCATACAAAAAACAGTTCTTCCTAAGGTTGTATACTTCAAGCCCTCGTATATTTTGATCTCTGTTTTCATTTCACTTACCAATTGAAGCAAAGTTGCCGGAGTTATGTTTAAACATTAAAGGGGCTCTAAGTTCAAGTGTTGTTATGTTGTAAATGTTGAAGTTGTTTGTATCGGCCATGATGCCTCCGGGAGGAGGGTCCAACATTGTCACCGGCCGCTTCACTCGCCATCTTGTAATTATCGGCATTGACTCATTTGAAGACAACACACTCAACAAGATCTTCTGCTCCATCGTGGACTGGCATTTTGCTAAGGGCTTTGATGGCAACATTGCTAGGATGACCAAGGTTTGAAAGTAAAACATTATATAACAATCAAATTAAAACTATAGAACAGATGTAATGATTATATTTCACTTTGATTTTGAATAGATTATAAAGAAAGTTACTAGATCTATTTCCACATATACAAATATTATGCTATCTGCAGATATCACATATAAAATAATAAGGGTGTGCAAAGCTTTGAAGACGTCGACTTCCATTTGTATATTCGTTCACCTCGACTTCAATTAAAAAGTAAAATTCCGGATTCGACAATTACTAAGCTTCACAAAAATGAATATTTAAAGTAAAAACAAGCTTATATTATATTTTTTAATTTTCTGCTGATATTTCCATACAAATTAGTGTTGACATAAAAAAAATCTAAAATAATTAAATGACATTTTGTGATAATAACTTAATTTATCATTTTAAGACAAAATTTATTAACTTTGTTTGAAATATGGTATATTATAAATTATGTTTTGTGCTTAAATTTACATAGTTATGCAAAGTATAATATTTCTATCCAACATTAAACATTTTTTTCAAATATTCGAGCTTTGATTTGGCTTCGGCAATATTTCATATTAATAAAATAATACTTGGACACGAGAATCAAACCTGGGACTTTTGGCTTGGTATAATGTGTATTGTAGTGTGGTGGTGTTATCATGCAAGTATTTAGAGTGAAAGTAAGTTTTTGTCTCGGGGGCCAACAGATGGTGGTAGGTGCTACTATGGAAGTGTATAAGGCCTCCATGCTTCACTTCTTGCCCACCCCGGCCAAGTCGCACTACATATTTAACCTACGAGACTTCTCCCGGGTCATCGGAGGAATACTCCTGGTGCCATCCACACATTGCAAGGATCCAGACAAACTCATCCGACTATGGGTTCATGAGACCTACAGAGTGTTCTACGACAGGCTGATAGACCAAGCTGACAGGTTACAAATCACTCACTCATTTGATGTATTTTCTTAGTTCTCTAGACATACAGGCTTATAGACCAGACTCCCAGATCAGTGTTTTTGTTTTGTGCGCTATTGTGTTTCTGGTAATGAATGACTCATTGTTTATTCTTCTAGATAATTGTATGGATATTGCTTGGGAAATGTTCTGTTGGTGAAAATTTTATATTTACTGAATTCAAGCTCGGCTCTAACTAGACGCGACTCATTTCTTGGAAGCTCACTTGATTTTGACTCAAAATGGAAAAAAACAAAACAAAATAAATCTTTAGTTTGCAGACTCCAAGCTGTAAGGAAATAAAACATGTGTATAGATAGTGTAAAGTTGCTTATGATATCAACAAAAGGCTGTAATCAACAGGCTAGCCTTGTTTGAGATTGTGAAGAAGGCCTGCAATAACCACTTACGACAGCATCTGGAGAAAGTGTTGTCACACCTCATCCCCGAGGGAGAGAACACGTTGACTGACCAACATGTACGAGGACTATTTTTTGGGAACTACATGGAACCGGATGCTGACCCAAAGATATACGATGAGGTATCCGTATTTTAGTTGTTATATATCAAATAGCCAACAAGAATACAGTTATATAGCAACTTTATTCAATTTATAGGATTTTTTCATAGATGAAAACAAAATGTGAACAAATAAACCCAAAATATCACCACATTTTTAATGGTTTAACCCCAATATTATTTACATTCAAGCATATAACCCAAACGAATAGTCAGAGGCGAGGCTAAAAAAATCCATTTATTATGTTAATATTAGGTAATTTTACTCTAGGATACCTACACCTCTCTAAATATTTTCATTATCTAAATCCAATAAATACATAATTTTTTAAAGTACCTTATTTTTATAGTAATATTACTGCCTTGTTTGTTTTTTATGTTAACCTTTGTTGTTTGTACTGGTCACCAACTTGTTTGTTGATGGTGAAAATATATGTTGTATACAAACCAGTCAATTTAAACTGGGTGCAGTTTTCATGTTTTATTCAAGCAACTTATGAACTATTGTCAATTTAGTATATCATATCGCTTGCATTTCATAACTATGATAATACTATTAATGTTACGGGGTTCATAAGGAATATTTAATTGTAAAACTCATCACTGTAGATTAATTTTATAAAATTCTACATACACTTAAGTAAACAAACAAAAACTCACTACAACCCATTATATTTCTCTTCAGTAATGGCATAAAAATTAAATATGCATTTTAACAAATACAAAGATATAATTATTTCTTACTGTAAAAATTACTACTAAAATTGAAAGATTTAAATTGTCCTCAATTTGTATGTAAAATAATGTATTTTATATATTTTTTGGAACAGTATCTTCATTGTCTCTAACAAAAACAATAACTTGTTTTTCATTGAACCCTGAACAATTATTTGTCCATTTTTTCCCAAGAATCATCAAACTAACACTGCCTTAACCCATAATTTAACTGTTTCTGGCTCTACTTTGTCTATGAATTATCTCAAACCTAACGAGTGCCAGAGTTCTACTGTGTCTTCACTGGTCATAGTCTGGGTCAACCAACGCTCTATCACTCTCACCCTGGGGGGAGGAGTAAAGACCAAAACCAAGTTTGGCCACTCACTTAAGGTGGGATGAAAAGGGACACAAGAAAAGGCCAATGTTTTTGTAGTTTTTATGGCAAAACATTTTTTTTTTGTCAAACTAAATCAAATATTGCTCCAGTACAAACATAGAGTTAAATTTTCTTCACATGTTGATATCATCAGTTGTTGGATATATGTCATGAGCATGGTGGCGTTATCTAACATACTTTTTAAATGAAGATAAAAAATTTGTCATTATATTCCAGAATACCCTTGACAGATATTCAAGAAATTTTGAGGTCATCATGTGAAGAAAATTAAACTCTACGTTTGTACTGGAGCAATATTTTATTTATTTGGTCAAAAAAATGTTTTACCATAAAAACTGCAAAAAACACTGGCCTTTTCTCGCATTCCCTTCCATCCCACCTTAATAATTATTGGTTTACAAACTTAATGTGTTATATTTTAACAAACTCAGTCACTCTGGCATACATCTTTAGTAATATTTTACGTTATTTAAGGTTTTGAAAGCTGGTGAACCCGTTTCAACTTGTAGTTTCATATCCCTACCAATTATTGGGAGATATTGGTATGTCACACCCATCTTATTGGTCTGACGTTATCCCAGGTAGTGGACCAAGACCTCCTGACAGAGAAGATGGTATTCTACCTAGGGGAGTACAACCTGTTGTCCCGCACCCCCATGTCACTGGTGATGTTCCAGTTTGCTATTGAGCACATCTCTCGTGTCAGTCGAGTATTGCAACAGGACAATGGACATATCATGTTGGTAGGCGTGGGAGGAAGTGGCCGGCAAAGTGTCACCAAGTTGGCTGCTTTCACAATGGAGCAAACACTCTTCCAGGTAATTTTAGCTTTGAAAAAACTTGGAGGATTATATTCTTACATATTTTAAATGTTTCTAACACAAGAAACTTGACACGAACTAAAGCATGTAATTTAAAGTTGGAGGGAATGTGTTTCAGATTGAGATCAGCCGAGGGTATGGTCAGTCAGAGTGGCGAGATGACCTCAAGTCTCTGCTGCGCAAGGCAGGGGCGGAGGGCAAACAGACAGTGTTCCTGTTCAATGACACGCAGATAAAGGATGAGATGTTTGTGGAGGACATCAGCATGGTTTTAAACACAGGGGATGTCCCTAACCTATTCCCCCCCGATGAGAAGGCGGAGATACTGGAGAAAATGCAGGGAGTGGCCAGAACCTTGGTGAGCCACCTCTTGGTCTCTCCTAGTCTACAGCCGTTAAAACACATACGTCAATATAATTAGCTCCGCTATGTAATATTAATTTGGGATGTGTCCTTAGAATATGCAAATCTTTGAGTCCTTAAAAACCTTACATATATTTGAGATTGGTGGAATACTAATAAAATATATAAAAAATTTAAAAAACAAACTATTTTTCAAATTTTCAACATTACTTTTTCTATTATATTTATATTTATATTCTATTTTATTACAATGCTTATTAATGTTTTATTTCAAATAGGGTTGGGCCCTCACATTCCTTGAATCCTTAGGGATATTTGAGATTCAAAGATTCGAGACTTAAGAGAGGAAAACCATTTTGGAAAAACCACCCTCTGTTACACACAACCAGGATTCAAACCCTGATCTCCCTGTTATTGGCAGTATATTCTGACATGAGAGTGACGCCTTAGGCTATGCAGCCACTTAAGCAGCTATAAGACTTTGTTCTTTGACTAACCTATTGGAATTATTTATCAGTTTTTTTAAAATTTCTTTTAGCACCATGTCTCTCCGGCTATACACCTTTTTTATATACTTATGACTTTTATTTATATGTGCTTTCAGGGCAAAAAAGTTGATCCCACTCCACTTGCATTGTACAACTTCTTTGTGGAGCGTGTCCGAGCCAACTTGTCCATAGCTCTAGCAATGTCCCCCATTGGAGATGCTCTTAGGAACAGACTGCGCATGTTTCCTGCTCTTATCAACTGTTGTACCATTGACTGGTGAGCTATCATACTTGTTATCATCAACTGATGAGTTTATCTTCTGTACTGTACCAACTGTAACAAGAGTTTGGTCAATTCAATGCTGTACTCTCCTGCTGAAGAAGGGGCCTCGCATTTATCAGATTTTTTTTAGCATCACGTCTTACTACCTGTTAAGGTTATACACATATGCACTAATTACACTAATGGGTTATAAATCAGGAAGGTTTAATCGATATGATGTGCACCCGCATCTGTGTGGTGGATGAGTGGAAAATCATTTAGAAAAAACCACCCTCAGAGTACCAGACTGGGATCGAACCCCGATCTACCTGTCTCCAGTGGTATAGTCTAACACGAGAGTAGCGCGTTAGACCATGCGGCCAACAAAGCAGGCTTTATCAAACATTACTGTGATGTGTTTTGTAGTGGTAGAATAAACATCAGTAACATATTCAGACAAGTTTTTAGAGTCAATCATTCACTTATATTAGCTCTTGAACTACTCATCATCATCATCATCATCATCATCATCATCATCATCATCATCATCATCATCATCATCATCATCATCATCATCATCATCATCAAAACTATTTCCAGCCTGTGGTCGGGTCTGTTTAGTAAAATTCCTCCATCTCCCTCTGTCCTTACACCATTCTTCCCCATGTACTCTCTTCCACTCTGCTCCTCTCACTTGCACACTTGTTCCTCCCATCTCTTCCTTGGTATCCTTTGAGGTCTCTTCCCTACATACTTCATATCCATTAGCTCATCAACTAGAAGTGGTAAATTCATAGGGAGAGTAATAAAATCTCACAATTTGCATCTCACACTTAATACTCAACTAATGCCTTGGTTTGTTACTGACACTGTCCCATAACTTAAATATTTACTCCACACATCAATATGTTTAAAGTAATACCTTTCATAAATGATTGATTTTTCTTGTATTCTTTTTTTATTTCAAATTAATAGTTTCCCCACTAACTATTGTGAGAGTGATATTGATGTACAACTATTGTGGGAGGAATTGATGTGTAATGTATTAAAGTACAGATTTGATGTTCATTTTAGAAGAGAGGAATTGATTTTAGAGTTGGGTCGAACCCACTATTTTACAAATCTCAACCTCAATTCCTAATCTTTGTTTTACTTTCAAATCCTGGCTCTCGAATTCAAATTCAAATCTAGGAAAATATTATGAACCTCAGAGAAAATAGGAATATAACAGAAAAATAGAAAATGGAAATAGTAAGTAAATGTTAACATTCTTTCTTATGATCCATTCATTATAACATTCATACATTCAGTTAAGTGTTAAATAACTGTCCTGGGTTCTGGTTGTTGGGTTTGTACTATAATTATGTTGGTTCTGAACAACTAATAGGCAGGGTTAGAACTTTAAAAAAAATTCTATTGAAAGATTGTAAAAAAGTTTATTTTTTTAATTTTTTATGTTTTTAGTCTTGAATCTAATATTTTCTTTAATCCTCGATTCTAAAATATCCTTAAGGATCTGAGGTGTTCTAGTATTCAAGACCCCATCCAACTCTTATCAAGTTTCAATTGCTAAGAATGATTAGTTCAGGCTCACTTGTCAAGCATATTTATTATTTTAAATTAGGAATTGGTATTTAGCTTTTGGTAGTAGGTAATTGATGTGCATTTGTCAATAATTATTAATTAATAATTGATGCACAAAATGTTGAGTATAGAAATAAAATTTGATTATAATAAGAAGTGGATGTACAATAAATTAGATTCAACTGTTTATAACGATTAATTAATGTTGGCTCAGCTGTTAATACTTGACGTGGATCTATTTTTTAGGTTCACAGCATGGCCAGAAGATGCTCTTGAACGAGTGGCCAAGAACTTCCTCCAACAAATGGACTTTGATCCAGAACTTGAGGACAGTTGTGTGGATCTCTGCAAGGAGTTCCATGTCAGTGTCACTAACATATCAGAAAGGTAGATATTACAGATTTTACTTATATCATAGTAAGTTAGCTAATGTGTAATAAACACTGTACAATAATCTAAAATAAGTGATAGTGAAGGAAGCCAACCTGAAAGGAGAGTTAGGTTATGCCTGGATAAAAACAAACACACGTCTCTCTTCACTCTTTATTTCTTCTCTTTTTTTTATTCTTAAACTTTCCACTTATCACTTCTTCACATTTCCACAGTACAATGTTTTAAATTTTTGGAAATATTCCTTTTTTATATGAAGAGACACAATTAAAACACTCAAAACACAAAGAAATATATTTTATGGAACTACATGCTTTTATTATGTTATGGAACTATGTGCTTCTAGAATACAGCTTATTGTTGGTTCAGAATCAATTATAGTTATAGGATGAACTTAAAAACCAGACCCCAGACCAGTAATTTAACACATAACTGACATATGAAAGTTATAATGAATGAATTATAAGAAAGTACATTAACATTAACTACTATTTCTATTTTCTTATTTTCTATTATAACTTCTAAGTATATTTCCTCTTATGTTCATAATTTTTTTTTAAGATTCGGATTCGGCCTGAGATTCAGGATTAAAGGTAAACTGGAGATTCTGATTCATAAAATAGTGGATTCGACCCCATTCTATTTTTTTTAAGTCTGAAAAAATATTAAAATGCCTGGTAAAACCTGGAATTCTCAGGGAATATTTTCCCCAAGATTGGTTAGTCACCCTGCTAGTAAGATGCTGGGAAAACATATTTAGAGCCCTCTGTGATGCATTAAGATTCCCTAGTGTTACACAGAGATAGGTGATATTGCTGGAACTACTCTAACTTGATCTATGCAATGTGGGGCGGGAGGGGGGGGGAGGGAATTAGGGGGGCTGTTATTATTGCTGCTTTTAATGTTTCCTGCAGATATTACGAGGTACTACGTCGCCGTAACTATGTCACTCCAACCTCTTATCTTGAACTTATTCTAATGTTCAAGAGTTTGTATGAAAAGAAAGTGGAACAGATAACAGCGCAAAAAAACAGATATATTGTTGGTTTGGAGAAGTTGGACTTTGCTTCTGGTCAGGTATCTTTTTTTCAGTATTTATGTTGTCTCTTGATCTTTTGGTGATAAATAAATATGGAATGTACTCCTCCTTTACCCTGAAAAATATCAAGTTTACCTTGTTTGGTTCCACTAAGGTGCGGCTTCTAAGATACAGTAGAGTCGTAGTGTAATTATCAGGGCCCGAATTTTGATGACCTAAAAATTATCAAAAAATGGCCGATAATATGATCTAAATATTATAATAAATGCACACAACTAAATCAAACATGTGCTTTATAAATGTAAACTGAAAATTATCCATGCAATGAAGTATTTAACAACTAAACTCTTTCATTCTCTTAAATATAATATTGATTTACAAATATGTGCTTGAGAAGTATAGCTACCCCCTCCCAATGCAACCCTCTCCAGCCTAGTCACAATGTCTCACCAGGAACGTGTATTTTACAACCAGACAAGCAAAGAAGATACAAAGTTCGTGGCCTACATTATCTTCTCATTCAGAGAACTGAGGGTTGGAAACATTTATGCATCAATAAAATATAGATTGTATTAATAAATATATTTAATCAACAAAAATGTCTTAAATGACTCAAAAATTACTAACAATGTTTAAAAATGACTTTAAAAAGATGAAATCCGAGAAAAAATTACCTAGAATTCAAAAATGACAAAAAAATTGCCAACATTGACCTTAAAAAATCTACAGTTCTACAACCAGAGGATCACGAACAGAGTTTATGTACAGTAAATATGAGCATTGTCTGTGACGAACTAATAAAATGGTGACATATCATCAAAATCCGGCCCTTGGTAATTAATCACAGTAAGACTGCTTGCTAAACTGAATGTACATCTCCTTAGTAAAAATGAAAATTTATCTTTAAAACTAAGCTTTTGATCAGTTTTTGTAGTTCATAACTGTATTTTATTAGATACGTCTTAGTATTTCGTACTGTCTTTTGTATGTTGCACTTAGTTTGGAATATTACTCAGAGTTTGTAATAGTTATCACCACACTTCTTATTAGTATTGTGATTTCACTGTTCATGAATGTTTCTTTGATTTATCAATGTTATTAATTTTGTGGAATAAATAAATGTTTCTTTCCAGGTGAGAAATCTCCAGGAGCAGTTGTACGACCTTCAGCCTCAGTTGATTGATACGTCAGAGAAAACAGAAAAGCTGATGATAAAAATTGAGCAGGACACTGTGGTCGTGGAGGCCAAGAAAGAGGTCAGTGACAATATTTATAAAAGTTTCTGGACTGATTTCAGTGCAACCGTACCTGAAACCAACCAAAATAGTCAAAGTAGGCTTTTTAAACAATTTTTGTCCATCTAGCTGTTATATTGTAAATTATTATTTTAAATCATACTTTTTTTTAACACGCCTTGATACCTATTTGGATTAGATGGAGACATTAATTAAATTGGAATAGGAATTAGGAAGGTAGAGTTTAGAGTAAATGTACTCACATATGACTATAAGGAGAGTGGGAAACATTTATTATTTTATTAACTGATAAGGAAATATCATGTTTTAAAAGAATGAATGCTTTTTTCACTGATCCATGACAATGAAAAGTTCTGAATAAATAATCATTGAAGTAGTCAACTATCAGTATTTTAAGATATCCGACACCTTAACTTAGTCAGAAGCGAGACTGTCTAATGAGCTAAGGGTCTCGAGTTCGATTCCCGGCATGGTCGAAAAATGTATCTTTGTTGAAATGTGAGTTTACCCTTTCACACTGATAAATTAATGGCCGGGGATTGAATATTGTGCCTGTCCTAGTCTTAGGTTAGATTATAAGGCATATGTCTATCTTAAGACTAGGACAGGCACAACATTCAGTCCCCGGCCGTTAATTCATTAATGTGAAAGAGTAAACTCACATTTCAACAATGAATCAATTTTTGGCCATGCTGGGAATCAAACCCGGGACCTTGAGCTCACTAGACAAACAAGCTACCGACTGAGCTAAGGTGTCGGATTTCTTCGTACTCAAAGCTAATGACTCTAAATTTGTATATTGTTAATAAAGAGATAAAATATAATTCACCATTAAGATTGCGCTTATAGATATTCACAGTTTACAAAGGGGCTCTAACTATTCCGTGTTACTGTTTAGATTGTTGCTGCAGATGAAGCCTTAGCAAACGAGGCGGCTGCCGCAGCCCAAGCCATTAAAGATGACTGTGAGAGTGACCTGGCAGAAGCCATCCCCGCCTTGGAAGCTGCTTTACAGGCCCTAAATACACTCAAACCTCAAGACATCACCATTGTTAAGTCCATGAAGAGTCCCCCCTCTGGAGTCAAACTGGTCAGTGGTATTATATTCCTGCTGATGAGTTCCGATAGAATGAAACCTAGTTTGAGGGTTTGGGTGGAAATGTGTGATTTTCTTCAAGAGGCAGCTATTACCTCTTTGTCCAGTGTCAGCAATGTAATGTGTGAATGCTGTTTTTCTTTTTATTGTAAAAGCCATTTTGTGTTAGTTTCTATCCACCTTTTCTGTACTTTCTTCCTAAAATAATAGATGTTATATGTCTAACAAATATTAAACTTAGATTATTATTTCGACACATTTTAGTTGCCATTTGGATTATTATACACAAACATTAATTTTGATAATGACTTAAGAATAAGTAAGGTAGAACTTTTTTAAAAGACAATGCACCCCTTGAGAGAGAGAGAGAGAGAGTGGAAACCCCATTTAGGTACTACTACCCCTAGTTAACCCAACCCGGTATTTGAGCTCATGTCTCCCTGTCTTTGGCAATCCAATCCAACAAGTTCCAAGTTCCTAGTAGCTTGGTTCAAAAATCTGAATACTCGCGGGTAGATAATAGTAAAAAATGAGAATGACTTCTTTTATTTGACCAGGAAATGTGGGTCTGTTTATCATCATTACATCCCCGAAGAGAGATTTTGTACATGAAAAGACAAGCCCATGTACCTCATTAACTTAATCTACAGTATTTTTATTTCTTGTTTAATAGATTTTATTAAATATATTTAAATATATTTAATTTAATGATTTTTTTTATTTTCAGTAAAATAGTGACCAAAATTTTGTAGCATTCCTAGAAAATCTCATTGCACACTACTATGCCACGATACCCCTTTCAGAACCACTGCCTAAGACCACCCAACCACCAAAGTGGAGCCCAACATTTATGTACAACCATTCGTTTAGTACTAACACTAATATTACTACAATACATGTATTTTTAAAAAAAATGTGATTCTACGCAGTTACTAACATACCTACCCTCAACCAACTCTGATCAAATACTGAGCTAAAAATATTGTCTGTAATATTCATAATGTAAGGTCTGAAAAACATTGATGAATATTTTCATTAATACTGATGTAAATATTAATTTCACTGATATTGATGGTGTAAGGTGCCCTTAAACATTGTAGCTAGCTTTGACTTTGAATAATTTTTTTCTGGAATGTGTGTTTGGATTATTTTAAAGTTAGATAGTCTCTACATTGACTTTATTTGGTCTCTGTATAGATTTAAAATAAAAGGGAAAGAACTTATATTATTTTTTCAATTACGTGAAAAATGACACTGTGGACACAGGAATAGAACCCTAGACTATAGGCTTTGTGTGACATGCTCTACCATTGAGCCATCCTGGTTTGTCTCATATCCAGGGCCATCATGTTTGATACACATAAATTAAAAATATTTTTGTTTGTTAAGAGTGTGATTTTAAACTTGGTTGATATGTGGGATTAAACATCAAATATTAATGTATTTGTTGAGAAGAATAACTGCAAGCTAGAGCTGACACATCACTTTCCCCTTTTTTAAATCCTAGCGATGCCACTGAAGTGTTGTATTTCAGAGTGTGCAGTGTTGTGTGTCAACTGTACAGGGTTTTATGCAAGTTTTATGTCAAAGTGTAAATTGTTGTGTGTCATAATATTGAGTTTTGTATAATATATATTAGAGAGTGACTGCAATCTTTATTTCTTATAAGGCATGTTTTTTCAACTGACCTGGTATCGATGTTAAAGAAATGTTTATGATTGAGACGATACTAGATCTCAATTTGGTAACGCATTCCTTGACCAGATTAAACAGTATGGTTATGGTCAATGAGCCTAGAGCTTGTGCGCCAATTTCAAAACAGCATCACTTATTATATTAGATTTAAACGAGTATAACTACATAGTCAATGGATTTTAAATTTTTGTAAATTATGATGGACAGAAAGTACTAGCTAGAAATACATGGAAGTAAGTAGGTACTTAAAAACCGTTTAGTTACATATAAAAGAAAGAGAGTACTATATGATCTAGGCCTATTTTAATATTACATACAAACTTCATGTTTTCTTAAGGGTAATTTTGGAAATATATATTTAGCTTAATATGTTGTGTAAATATTAAGACTAGTCAAAATAAGTACCAATATAACTAAGAATAAAATTAAATAGCTCATTTTCCATCGATTTGCAGTACATGTATTAGGATTACATACATTCAGCCACCAGCTGTTAATTCTACTTCACCACAATTGCCATTTTTGTTTGAGAAAAACATCTAAAAATTGTTTTCGCACTTCACCTTGGTCAGAACCCTCGATACCAAGACGTAACTAAGTAATTCGCAAAAACTTGCCTCTATTGTGGGGTATTTTGTGTTATGAGTGTCCAGGTTATTGTATTGTGTTGCGACGTGAAGTGTTGACAGTCATAATCTTATTATTCTTGTTCAGGTGATGGAGGCAGTGTGTGTGATGAAGGGCATCAAACCTGACAGGAAGCCTGACCCCGGTGGCAGGGGATACATAGAAGACTATTGGGGGCCCTCTCTCAAGATGCTGGCCGACTTCAAATTTCTGGATACACTTCGAACGTTTGACAAAGACAACATCCCTGTAGCTATCATGAAAAGGATCAGAGACAAGTAAGTTCCTTCTTTTCATTTCACACTGGGCTTCACTCCAGTTCAAGACGTGGAGTCTGCGCTATTATCACTAACTCCATTTTCATTGATATGCATCGATAAAATGACTTCATCTGCACAAACTTATATTGCATACTCCATGAAAGTATCGAAGCCCTTGTCCTATCTATTGAACCCTAATAAATAAATGGGCTAGGTTTGCAACAGAAACATAGAAAGTAATTTAAATAAATGCAAGCTTAATGTTAACAAAGTTTAGAGCACAATACAAGGCTATGTTCAGGTTATTAGATTATTTTCGTCTGTAAAATAAAATATACAACAAGTGGTAATGGTCCCCTTAAAAGGACTAATATACAAATGACTGTAACATCACAGATGTAAAACTGCAAAGAGATTCGACAAGATATTGGAAATAAAGTTAAGTTCTAAAGTAGATTCCATCTTAATAGCTTGGACCTCAAGTAACTATTCTATCGATAGACCATTACAACAAACAGGTTAAGGTGATCCCCATTTAATTTACAATTCCAACACAGATATGACACTTAGGAACTTTTAAGAACATCAAAGAGGCAATTGAAAGGCCCAATCCTAATTAGGAAGTACTTAACTAATAATATTACATGAAAGTGACCAAAGCTCAATAAATATATATGATATTACAAAGTGACATATATATAATATGTCACTTTTCGGGCTTTGTTTCCTGTCATGTAATATCATATATGTATTGAAGAACAGGAACGCTCCAGATAACTTATTACTCATAAAACATAGACAAGGCCTGAAGGGTGCAAAACACTCATAAAATTGACCAAGTGTTCAATAAGAGTTGTAGGAGAAAACCCCCACAGCTATAGCAATTAATGAGGCTAAGCAAATATAAACTAGAAAGGAAGAAATATACAGCGACTAACGCCATGTTCAAAAGACCTCAACTGCCACTTAGAACAACCTTAAACCCCAGGGTATGTATGTGCCTGCATAGAAAGATTTGGAAACAAGCTACAAGGCTCTTAAGGACGCCATGTAGCTCTTTGGCACTTGTCGCACCATTTCAATTCTCATTGATAACAATACAGTAAATAAGTCATCATGAATAAATTGCGCTAACACAAGCTGCACCCTAACCACATGAAATAGATATAGGCCTAATTACATTCTTCAATCTATTTGCGCCGAGGCGGTGAGACCATCTATTCCATATTTACAGTCAGACTAGTTGCGGAATGTGTCTTATGTAGAGCATTCCTTATCCAGGCGAAGTTAAGACAATGAGTACAAAAACTGGTAGTAAGTAGTAGGTAGTAGGGAATAAAATACAACAATAAGATACAACTTTACTATCAATAATAAATTAGTCCTAAATGGGGACAATAAAAGAAAGTATCAAACAGATCTTTAGTGTAATTTACGCGTGAGATAAAGATGTAAATGAGAAAAGTGAAAGGGACTTAATCTCCAATCCAAGGGAAGGATTATCTCCCCCTTACTACTTGTTACACCACTGGCCGAGATATAAGTCATAGCACTGTCATTGAATACAATTAGAGTAGTAAGTAAAACGTAACACTCACTATTAATGATGCACCCAAGCTTGTAAACGTGTATGCTCTGCAAACAAAATGAAGTTGTATGTTTCAGCCTTAAAATATAACTTTGGCTCTTAAGTCCTTTTGTCATAGAAGGTGTATAAAATAGTAACATGATGGCCCCTTTGTTACACCTGCACATCAACCATCCTGCACGAGCTGTGATGTGCACTTGTACTCATGTGACAAATGAATCTGCATCAGTGGTCACATGGTCTAATGCATCACTCTCCTATTAGACTGGATTGTTGGTAGTGGGGAAATAGGGGTTAGAATCCATCCTGGTCCATTGTACTAAGGAGAGTCGGGGGGGGTTTCTAAATGGTTTTCCCAAATTTCATAGTGTCGTTATATTTCCTCTCAAATTATACCTTCCTCTACCCTATTCCAATATATTTGGAAGAAGGTATAGGAAAGGTGGATAGAAACATATAAAAGGGACGATCACAATATGGCTTTTACAATGAAAAGAAGAACACAGTTCACACTTTACACTGCTGTCACTGGACAAAGTGATAATGGCTGCTTCAAGAAAATCGATAGTTACCGCCCCATCACTTGACCTAGATTTAATTCTATCAGAACTCATCAGAAGGGAGTGTGAAACACATAACACAACTTCCTAAAAGAAGAAAACCAATATGCATACAACAGTTACCTTCTATGACATGATCATCATCATCATCATCATCATCATCAACTGTTTCCAGCATGTGGCCGGGTCAGTTTAGTAAAATGCCTCCATCTTCCTCTATCCTCACACCACTCTTCCTCCTTTATTTCTACCATTCTTCTCCTTTCAATTGAACACTTTCTGTTATCTGCTCCTCCCACCTCTTTCTTGGACTCCCTTGCGGTCTTTTTTCTACATACTTCATTTCCAACATTTTATTTGACATCCTCTCTTTCTCCATCCTCATTACATGCCCATACCATCTCAGTCTTGCTTCCTTTACTATCTCAAGTACTCCCTGTACCCTCACTCTTTCCCAGACTTCATTCATAATCTTGTTTCTCCTCGTGACAGCTAACAAGCTCCTCACAAACTTCATTCCCCAGGCCTCCACTTTCCTAGTCTCTCTTATGTTCACTTTCCCTAGTTCTGCTGCAAATGTGACAATGGGTACAAAGTATTCCCTGTATAACATTTTCTTACACTTCAAGGGCACTTCTCTTCTCCATAGCAGGTTTCTTACACACCTATAGAACAACTCTCTCTACCAAGACGCACTGAAAAATAAATAAATCATAGAGAACCATATTTCGCTTGTTTCTGCCCAGTCGAGTTTTCTAACTTGTTATTGTCTCACAATCATTTAAAAAAATGTTGATATTGACACACTCTTGGGACAACCGTTGTATTCTTGTCTGTGTTTGTGTCCAGGTACATACCAGACCGGGACTTTGACCCAGATGTCATCAAGAATGTGTCGATGGCATGCGAAGGACTGTGTAAGTGGGTCAGGGCTATGGAGGTCTATGATCGCGTCATCAAGATTGTGGCCCCCAAGAAGGCTAAGTTGGCCGAGGCTGAGGCAGAGCTCGCACTGCAGATGGACAAACTGAATGAGAAGAGGGCTCAGCTGCAAGCGGTAACAATAATACAAACCCCAATTCTCTTTTTAAATAGCCTAACCAACAGTTTGAATTAACACTAGATTTAAATCTATTTTACTAAACATTTTGCTGAACTTTTAAACCATCCCTAATTATTTCATTCCTTATCCTGTCTCTTCTTGTTACATTCTCAATGCCTCTCAGGAACCTCATATCTGCTGCCTGTGCTCTACTTAAATATCTCTTAGTTTTTGTCCAGGTTTCAGAGCCGTATGTCAATATTGGGTGATAATATGCCTTATATAACAAAGTTTTGGGATATTTTCTTATATTACATCGCCAGATTATATCCTACTCACATTGTAGGAATGTCCACTCTTCCATATCCTTTGTCCTATTTCCTCCTAGATCTTACCATTTGCAGTAATCTTACTTCCTAGATTTCAGAAATCTTCCACCTTTTCAAGTTTCTTTCCATTGAGTGTTACATTTCATGTGATAAAGATCCAAAAACATACCTAATTATATTTTACTTTTATTAACTTAAAAGTTATCATTAAAACATAAAAATAAGCTCACTACAGGACTCTAACCAGACATCTTTTGAAGGGTTCTACCTGCGTTGGCTCATGGGAAAGTCTCTCAACAGCATATGCCAAGGAATTTTCTCAACAGGGAATCCCTCTTTAAGCAATTTAAAGGTTTTTTTTATTTCACACTAAAATTATAAATGAGGCTACTATCACAAAATGTAGTTTAATTATTTCAGGTTTTTTGGCATATGAACATTAATTTGTGATGTGAATAACTAGAAAAAAAACCGCTCCGGTGGCCACATGTTCTAGGGCGTTAATCTCATAATAGACTAGACTGTCAATGATGGGGAGATTGGCGTTTGAATCCCTATTGGGTGTACTGAGGTGGTTTTTTCCTAAATGGTTTTCCACTCTCCTTCTTTGCAAATGTGGGTATGCTTCTTCTAAATTCAACCTTCCTAATTCATAACATATAATTAGTACATATGCATATAACCTAAAAAGTTAGTAAGACTTGGTGCTTGAAAAAAACCAACGTAAATGTGTATTTTATCTTTAAATATTTTTTTGGGGCATAGCTGTCAAATCCAGAATTATACTTTTGGATCAAGGTCAAAGCTTAGAAGCTAACATATGTGTGCAAGTGAGAGGAGAAGAATGGAAGCAATTAAAGGAGGAAGAGTGATGGAAGGATAGAAGAAAAGAGGCATTTTACTAACGTGACCCAGCCACAGGGTGGAAACAGTTTATAATGATGAATTATCTAACAATATAGGCATTGAGTTGTTTGAACACCCAAAACACCTTCCCTTGTTACTGCCCTGGCTTATTATCTTGAACAATGTAAACATGACACAAATGAGCACTTAATGTTATAAGTGCTGTTGCTGCACATTACCTTCTGAACATTGAGAATAAATTAAATGATCAACATAGAAGATTAGCATAGTTGACAACAAATGTGTGGCCTGATCTGCAAAACATCTGAGCCTAAAAATGAACTAGCAGTGTCTTCTCTTTATTAAATACTACATTCTACTCTAAAAGCTTTAATACTGTGAACATACCATACTAATAGGGAAGTGTGTAGTTTAAGAACATGTTATGGCAACCACTTTATTGTCAACCTTCTCTGGAAACATTACCTTAACACAACGGCTCCGTTCACATATAAATATTGTGAATTGAACATCTTTAGGAAAGTGTTTCTTTTATAGTAATAATTTTGTTTTCTAAAAATATAAATTTATTATGTGGGAAATTTGACTCATAAATTACACTAGAGAATTATTGTGCCAAATGTTTTTGATCAACTTTATAATAAATAAGAATGTGACCCAAACTCTTGAGGAAATTCTAGGTTCAAGTATTTTATAAATTTTCAGATTTGATACTCAAATCCTTACAAAAAAGTTTTTTCAATTTTTCAATAGAATTTGTTGTAGAGCTCCAATACTGCTTGTTGGTGGTTCATAGCTAATATAATTATAGGATGAACCTAAGAACCAGACCCCAGACCAGTAATTTAACACTTAACTAAATGTATTCATATTCTGAAAATTGAAAACTGACACCTGAACACGAGAATCATACCCGGGACCTTTGACTTACTACACCAATGCTCTAACCACTGATCTATCCAGGATTCATCCCGTGCCCAGGGTCATTCTTCACTCATATTTTAAGGCAGAGTCTATTATGGACGTGTGGAAATCGTCGGCTACAAATGTGTGATTTTATTAAGATCATGAGCTATCAGATAACCCAGCCACCTTCGACTTGGTAGTTGGCTTAATACTGCCATTTGTACTTATATAATAATCATAATAACCTTACAAGTGGCAGCATTAAGCCAACTACCGAGTCGAAGGTGGCTGCGTTATCTGATAGCTCATGATCTTAATAAAATCACACATTTGTAGCCAACGATTTCTGCACGTCCATAATAGACTCTGCCTTAAAATATGAGTGAAGAACGACCCTGGGCACGGGACGATTCCTGGATAGTTCAGTGGTTAGTGTATTGGTGTACTAAGACAAAGGTCCCAAGTTCGATTCCTGTGTCCAGGTGTCATTTTTCAATTTTCAGAATATAATATCTAGATGGAGTAATCCTCACTAAAAGCATAAATAATCGCTTTGGCTATTTGTTTCTTAAATGTATGAATGTTACAACGAATTGATTATAAGAAAGCATGTTAACATCAATTATTATTTGTACTTTATATTATTATCTTATATTTCCTCTTATGTTCATAATTTTTTTCAAGCTTTGGATTCAGATTTGGATTTGAGTTTTGGGATCCAAAGGTAATTGGAGATTTAGATTCGTAAAATAGTGGATTTGAGTTAAATATAATAATAAGCAAAACATAAAAAAACTTATTTATGTTTGTCTCGTAAATTAATTGAAAATATTTCAAATGAAATTTAGGCCTATCAACATATTTTCTGCACTTTCTGTTAACGCCTTAATTTGACTAAGGCATTTCTAAATATAAACTTGTTATATTTTGTGACTTTTAGTCGGGAATATAAAGATACCTTTTTTTAAAATATAATAACAAAATTTATGATTTTAGGAAAATAACCATAAATTGTATTATCATGATTTGATAAAAAAATTAATTAGAACAATTTCACTCCATCTTTGTAAATATATATATATAATTATTTTAATTTTAATTTTTATAAATTAAATTGACCTTATTCTTGGTTAAACTGGCAACAATAAGACCTCAATTTTTAGAACATGTTAAAAAGTTTAATGAAATGCAAACAGCATAGTGATTAATTGGTTTCATGTGAAGTAGTTTTATAAATTTTAGTAATTTCTATATAATGTGACACAAAATAAACATTTTAATAGTTCCATAACTTATTTTTCTCTAAAAAATTCTTTCTATATTGTGATTGGTGTTGATACTTAAGGTGACAGACAAGTTGCAGACTCTAAATGATGAGTTTGCAGCAAAGACAAAGAAAAAGAAAGAGCTAGAGGATGCCATTGACGCAACCAGGCAACAATTGGAGCGTGCAGAGAAACTCATTGGCAAGTAATACTAATTTTAGTTATATGCTTAACAATATGATTCATGTCAGAAATAATATATATAGAATTATGACTAACACAGCTATATAAAATTGCGACTAACCCAACTATATAAATTGTGACTAATCCAGATATATAAAACTGTGACTAACCCAGTTATATAAAATTGTGACTAACCCAGTTATATAAAATTGTGACTAACCCAGTTATTTAAATTGTGACTTCCCCAGCTATATTAAGTTGTGACTTACCCAGCTATCCAAAATTGTGACTAGCCCAGCTATAAAGTTGTGACTAGCCCAGCTATATAAAGTTGTGACTAGCCCAGCTATATAAAATTGTGACTATCTCAGCTATATAAAATTGTGACTAACTCAGCTATATAAAATTATTGTGACTAACCCAGCTATATAAAATTGTGACTATCTCAGCTATATAAAATTGTGACTAACTCAGCTATATACAATTATTGTGACTAACCCAGCTATATAAAATTGCGACTAACCCAACTATATAAAATTGTGACAAACCCATATATATAAAATTGTGACACCCAACTATATAAAATTGTGACCAACCTAGCTATATAAAATTGTGACTAACCCAGCTAACTAAAATTGTGACTAACCCAGATATATAAAATTTCTACTAACCCAGCCAGATAAAATTGTGACCAGCCCATCTATATACGATTGTGGCTGACCCAACTGTATAAAATTGAGACTAACCGAGCTATATAAAATTGGGACAAATCCAGCTATATAAAATCGGGGTTGACCCAACTGTATAAAATTGGGACTAATCTAGATATATAAAATTGTGACTAACCAAACTATATAAAATTTTGACTAGCCCAGCTATGTAAAATTGTGGTTGACCAAATTGTACAAAACTGTAACTAACTGTATTAATGTTGTGACTAGCCCAGATTTATAAAATTGGGACTAACCCAGCTATATAAAATTGTAACTAACCCAGCTATATTAAATTGCTACTAACCCAGATTTATAAAATTGTGCCTAACCCAGCTATATAAAATTTTGACTAATCCAACTATATAAAATTGTAACCAGCCCAGCTCTAGAAAATTGTAACTAGTTTGGATATATACACGAGGCTTTGATGAAACTATTTGGCTTAAGTAAACTTATGTCTTCGTTTATTCATACAGCATTAATAATTAATTAAATCTTATCTTCACTATTCTTCCTCACACAATTACATATTTTCAATAATTTTTCATTTTTGTAATAATCCCTTATAATTAGAATGGACACAGAAAAAACAGAAAAGACAAACTAATATTATCCCCAAGGTCCTACTTGCAGAAAGTTTCATTAGACTACATAAAGTAATGCCCTCAACAGTGTTGTATTACATCGTTTCATTTTATTTATTTAAGCTATTTAAAGTGCGCTTTCTGAACCAACTGATTATATCAGCATACGAGAATTTCTTTGACCGAAAGCAAAAGGGTCTACTACATTTGACAGGAAAGGTATTTTAACATACCTTCCGGAGTTCTGTTACATGCCACAATCAACATGGGACTGACGACCTTACTGCGCCTCAGAAGGAAGTTGTGTTATGGATTTTTATCGCACAAGAAAAAACCATCGACCCCATCTGTGTTTGAACCCACGAATATTGGGTCGTGAGGCCAGCACTTTACCCCAAGACCACTGAGGTCAACAGTATAATATCATTTGTTAATCTATTGACTCTAGTCATGGAGAGTGGTAGAGTGTGATTATCACCTGAGTAGTTGATAGTCTTAAGGTTAGATATCCACATAGATGTCACTTCATGCTGAGTGAGGTTATCTAGCTGTGGTAACTGCTATTTTACAATTCTAACCCCTCTTATGTTCCATTTGACCCTTGCTGTGATTGGCACTGCAGGAAAACAAGGAATCTAAGATGGTGGGGATTTAACAAATTAACAGTCTCTCGTTCACCACTTGTAACTACAATTAAACTGGGGCCTTAACTAGGGTCATAGACAGCTACTTTAGAACTCAACTCCAAGCCCCAGACACACTCAAACTTGTGACGACTAGCATTACATTACACACGACAAGAACCTGTTCCTCCACCGTTATACTTACCGTCCATGTGACAATAAACTGTCTAGTAAACCGTCTAACCATGTGTATAGTCTCTTACCCATAGTGGTCATCCTTGATCATTTGAATCACAGCCATCCTGACAGATTGGTAATAAACAATGTGTATTCTGTAGGTGGTCTGGGAGGAGAGAAGACTCGCTGGAGTGAGACTGCGGAGAACCTCACCGACCTGCTCACTAATGTTATTGGGGATGTACTGCTGTCAGCAGGCGTACTGGCATATCAAGGAGCCTTCACTGTTGACTATAGACAGGTAACAACACTGTTGTAAACAATAACAAGGACCTTTCCTTTCAACTCTTGACTCTAAATATAGTATTTCTTAAATTCTAAAAACAACATTAATTTGATGTATTTGTTCATGAACAGAAACTAGCAGGGGCTGGATAGTAGAGTTCATGATATTTAGAATCTTTTCCTAACCAACGCAGGTTAACATTTATTGTATGAAACAACATGCACTAGTTATTAGAAGAGTTTTATCCTTGTGTTGTTAGAAAACCTGCATGCATCAGTCTTGTGAGATCTTTTTGAGTTATTATAATACACAAGGAATTGTCACTCTTTGAATTAATATATCTGAAATAACTGTCATATATAGCGAGTTTTCTTTTAAATCGGTAAATGTGTTCTGTGAAAAGCTGAGGAGTTGAAGATTTTATGCCATCAAGTGGAAAAAACATAATGCATCCCTGGGTATCCCATGTGACTACAACTTGTCTTGTTTCAGGAGCTGACTGCCATGTGGAACAAGCGGTGCCTGTCCCTGGGTATCCCATGTGACTACACCTTGTCTTGTTTCAGGAGCATGACTGCCATGTGGAACAAGCGCTGCCTGTCCCTGGGTATCCCATGTGCCCAAAACTTCTCATTGATTGCTACACTGGGTGAAGCTGTAGTGATCAGAACCTGGAACATTGCTGGATTGCCTGTTGACAGTTTCTCGGTAGATAATGGCATCATCGTCAGTAATGCGCGTAGGTGGCCACTCATGATTGACCCTCAAGGTAATTATTAGCTTATTTTTTAGATATTTAATTACAAAATCTAGGGTCATTACTTGTTGGTAATCACTGTCTGCATAGTCTGATTATTATCGTGCTTTATTTTCATTGGTAAATAACTTAACAGGTTATGTGCTCAGGCACTCATCAACTACAAGAAGAATTGAACAACATCTTATAGTAAGGTTTATTAGAAAAATCCACAAATCCATTTTGTGAATTTGCATTTGTATTAAATGCGATGCATTTGAGGTTCACGTAATTTTCACAAACACAACAGCCTGATATTAAATGTTGTTTAAATAGTTGATTTGCGAGACCATAGTATAAACTATGGCTGAAAATTTTGATGAAGCTTACGTCAATAAGTTTGATGGTAAAAATCTTAATATGTAAACACTAGCAAAACCAAACTATTGCTTACAAGTATTGAGTAGTGTTAGCACACATTTAAATGTAATATATTTTGATGTTGATTGGAAGGGAAACAGAAAGAGTTGGAAAACTATGATTATAGAAGACATGAAAATTATAGGGTGAATTTAAAATAAATAGATTGGGAAAGAACACGAGAAGAATAGTTGAGTGGAGTGATTTCATTAATTAATGATTTGCTCCAAGAGATTAAACTATATATGAATTAATGATCTTAATTCTTGTCTGAATAGTGCTCTATAATAAAAGGATTTATCAATAGGGATTGAATAGTTATACTTTTTATATTATTTAGCTTTTATACTTGGTGTTATGTATTCCAACATGTCCATTACCTTGCCTAAATTGAATCCCCCAACATATCCTATCAGAAGCTTCCATTTTTAGATTCTTAAACTTCATCTTCTTTATTGTTTGTAATCATCAATCAGTTTAATTCATCATCTTCCTGGTCCCCTTCTCACTTCCACATCCCCCAGTAAGCCATTTAATCTTGTAAAGATACACATAAAGTTGGCCTTCCTGTGTATAATCCCCTGCATAATGTTTCTCATTTCATCTTCTCTTCTTAGAACTTCTCCATTAGTCACCCAATATGTAAATATTATCCTCTCTATTATTCTTCTATTTAGAATATTTATTTTGTGATCATCATCATCTGTTTCTAGGCTCTAGCCTGGTCAGTTTATTAAAATCTCTCCATCTTCCTCTATCCTTCCACCACTCTTCCTCCTTTAATTACCTCAATTCTTCCCCTCTCAATTGTAAATTTATGTAATCTGCTCCTCCGATTTCTTTCTTGATCTCCTTTTGCTGTCTTTTTCGCACATAATTCATCTCCATAATTCTCTTTGACATCCTCTCCTTCTCTAGCCTCATTACATGCCCATACCATCTCAGTCTTGCTTCCTCTCCTATCTCATGTACTCCCTGTACTCCCACTTTTCCCCAGATAACTTCATTCCCATGGCCTCCACTTTCCTTGTCCCTCTTACATTCAATGTCCAAGTTTCTGCTGCATATGTGACAATGGGTACAAAGTACGCCCTATACAGCACTTTCTTACACTTCAAGGGCACTTCTCTTCTTCACAGCAGATCTCTTACACACTTATAGAACAACTTTCTCTCTATCTGCTGCTGCTCTCTCCGTATTAGTTCCTCTATAACCCAACCCTTAGCCTCACTCATGCGTCCAAGATATTTTACACTATGAGAGCTGAAGGAGAAGGCAGAGGACAGGGCACATTGGCTGTATAAGTCCACTGACAATAGAAATGAACCTTTATTAAGACAGAACACATGATAACAATAATAATCCTCATCATGCAGTTTCCTGCCACTGGCAGGGTCTGTCTTGACCATAAGCTTCTCTATTTACTTCTGTCCTCCCACCACCTTTCTTCCTCCACGCCGGCCAAATCCACTCCTCTCCTCTCCACACTTCTCTACACTCGTTTCATCTACCTATCCCTGGGTCTTCCTTTTGGCCTCCTGCTCACCACCTCTTTTTCAAGTATCCTCCTTGGAATCCTCCCCTCTCTCTTCCATCCTCTTCATATGTCCATACCACTTAAATCTTGCCTTCTCTATCCTTTCCTTCAGGGGTTCCTCCTTCACTCACTCACACCTTGTCCATCCTGGTCATGCCTAGCCTTCTCTTCAGAAATTTCATCTCGCATTCCTGTATACTGCTCTTATCCCTTTCCTTCATCGCCCAAGTTTCTGATGCATACTGCAATATTGGGACATAATACACCCTGCCCTGTACATCACTCCTTTGCACTTCTGTGGCACAGCTTTACCCCAGACCAGACCTCTGACCCTTTCTGTAAAAGTTTTCTGCTTGCCTCCCTTTTTCCCTAATTTCTCTCTGGTTTTCTTCTCTTTCCTCTACCACATTGACTCTTGTAACACTATAAATTAATAATAAAGAGTGAAAAGTATTTTCCCAACAAAATAAAAATAAAATTTACCAAATATGTTAATTTTAAAATGGTGGACTTCTCAAATCAAGCCGTGTTAGCTATTTATGCTACTTCTTCATAGGTACACTAATGCTCCTTATGAGAAAAAACAATTTACATTTAATAATCAAGTAAATTATAATGAGTGGAATAGTAGAAAACAAGAAAAATAAGCATTTGATCAATGTTACCTACTAATGTTAAATGTTTTTTATTTTGATGAAATTTTGTTTACTTTTTGTTTTAAGGTAGGATGGAAGGGAACACTGGATAATATCTGATATTTCTGCACTTTTTTTTTAACAAAAAACCTGTTTTGGTAAAAATAAACCAAATATTGCTTAAGTAGATACATCTAGTTTAATTTTCTCTTCGCATATCAACAGTTCTTGACTATTTGACCATATCAGATTGGAACTTGGTGAGACACTTTTTATACAAAAAAAGCCCTAGTCAAATACATTGTGACTATGACACATATTCAAGAAATGTTGAGATTACTTTGAATCAATATTCTATTAATTTTGGCCCAAAATATATTTGCTTATGAAAACTACAAAAAAATAATATAAACCTGAAATTGTGCTCACTCCCATCCCACCTTAAGTCACTATTGTATGTAATATGGCTATGAATGTTCTAGAATGTTAGTAAATCAAGGAGGCGGAAGAGGTTGGGATGGTGACTGTTTTAACCCTGTAGCTCTCGGGCATACAACATTATCATTGATATGATTGTATTGATTTCCACAGGTCAAGCAAACAAGTGGGTGAAGAATATGGAGCAGGGAAACAGAATCTATGTGATCAAACTGAGCGACGCCAATTACATGAGAGTGTTAGAGTCAGCCATACAGTTTGGGTCGCCAGTCATCCTAGAGAATCTGGGAGAAGAGATAGATCCATCAATAGGTACCATCTTATATCTAAAACACAGCCATTGCTCTTCGGTGGCAAGGCTTTTAATGTGTGGCGTTTGCTATCTCCCCATGCTCCATTAATACATTCTTACTTCAAATCTCCAGCTAATTATCAAATTTGAATCAAAATCATTTCTATTATACCCATATTTTATTACAAATAGATATATCTGAAGGATAGAAAACATTGGTAGATCTATTTTCATGTATCCATGATCGATTTGCAAACTCATTGCTGAGCAGCTGTTACTTTTAATAAAACTTTGACAACAAATAATATATTTTTATTACTTTCATAAATAAAAATCATTTACCATAGTAAAAAAAAGATTATATTTTTGTGTTTATAATTTAAAGTTTAACTGTTCATTTTATGTTTACATATTAGTGTTGATAAAAAACATTATTATGGTTATTATTAACATTATCAACACT
Source organism: Timema genevievae (assembly GCA_902155825.1). Lineage (NCBI taxonomy): Eukaryota > Metazoa > Arthropoda > Insecta > Phasmatodea > Timematidae > Timema > Timema genevievae. The sequence goes on from CABFWO010001950.1 coordinate 85,901, forward strand.
ATTATCTGTTTAATAAGTTGTATAGAAGCGCCTAACTCAGCTGAAGGTTGATTTTGTGGGTCAGCTGGCCTCACTGTGTACGAAACTGTTAATGTTTGTTCTAACTTGGATTTATTTATAACCTTCATGCATATTTCATTCATAGCTTGTACTTTATGTAAATGAGACTTCTTAAAATTGCTGATTATGTCTGAAAGTTAATTTGTATGTGATAATAAAACATTATAAAGTACCGGTACTACACTATCAATTAACAATGCAAACCTTTATTTAACATTTTTAACTTTTGATTTTGAAATAAACTGTTGGGATTTTTTGTTGTGGTAGTGGTGTTTTTAGTTCACTAACAAATTATTTTCAAAAACGAGAATTTCTAAATAGTTAGCTTAACTTCATAACTTATAAATTTAGATGTTGAATACGGACGAGATGAAGACAGTTAATGATGTCAATATAACCAGTATTAGTGTGCTTATGTTTGCAAAATAAATAGTAAATACTTTATATTTTGTTTTTTGAAACTAATATTTGTATGACATTTTTCTTAGTTGTTAAATACAATTTGGTTATGATATAATTTTGGGTGGCCTTATATTAGAATTGGATTGAATCCACTATTTTATTAATCTGAATCTCCAATTTATTTTCGAATCCTGAATCTCGAATTCGAATCCAAATCGCGGAAAAGATCATTAACATAATAGAAAATATTAGGACAATAGAAAATACAAATCTATGTGTCCTATCATTCTTTACAAATTTCCATTTTCTCCCTTTTGTGTTTTTGGGTTTCCTATTCTAGGATGTTGTTGAGCGTTTTACACTCCTCCCTGATGAGTTCCGATATAATGAAACCTGGGTCGGGGGATTGGGCGGTAATGATCGGTTTTCTTCAAGAGGCAGCCACTACCCCTTTGTCCAGTGGCAGCAATGTAAAGTGTGAACTGTTTACTTCTTTTCATTGTAAAAGCCATATTTTATTCATCCTACTTTCTATCCACCTTTTATCTACCTTCTTCCAAATATAGGCTAGTAGAAAATCCAAATAGTAACTAAATATTAACAACCTTTCTTATAATCCATTCATACATTCAGTTAAATGCTAAATTACTGGTCTAGGGTTTGGTTGTTAAGTTAATCCTATAATTATAGTTGGTTCTGAACCACCAATATGCAGTATTAGAACCCTAAAACAAATTTTACTTGAAAAATTGAAAAATAATATTTTTTTAAGGTTTTGTTTCTCAAATCCTAAATTTTCTCCAATCTCGAATATCCTTAAGGATTGAAGGGCCCATCCCTACCCTACATGTATGGTCCCTAATCTCAACACCTTACATTGCTGTGAGCCCTGTAAATTGTGTTCTCTTGTGTTTCAGAACCTGTGCTGTTGAGGCAAGTTTTCAAACAAGGAGGAATAGATCTATTCAGGCTCGGAGATAATATTCTTGAGTATAATTGGGACTTCCGATTTTACATGACGACCAGACTCCGTAACCCTCATTACTTGCCTGAGGTGGCTGTCAAGGTCAGCTCTGCCACCTATCTTATGGCTCATAGTGTGTGCTGATGGAAATACTCAACTTTCTTCCTGGATCGATGGTCTTGGGGGGGAAAAAATGTTTATCTCGCCTAGTTAGGTTTATCAGTAACAAGAAGATTTGGGTTTGAATCTTGGCTGGGTGTACTAAGGTAGCTTTTACTAAATAGTTTCATACATGCAAATATGTATACATTTCCTCCATATTCTATGTTTATCATCCTTGATCCATGTGAATAGCCTGAATGGCTCGAATGTCTCAATGCATGTATCTTATTTTCACACTTTTTTTTTTACAGAATATGATACAACCATTTTATTTATATAATAAAATGGTTCATTGTTTCAGGTGACCCTTCTTAACTTTATGATCACTCCTCAAGGCCTGCAAGACCAGTTGTTGGGGATATTAGTGGCCAAAGAAAGACCAGAACTGGAGAAGAAAAAGAACGAGCTAATCCTGGAAGGTGCCAGTAATAAGAAACAATTGAAAGAGATTGAGGACAAAATCCTGGAGGTGCTGTCTACTTCCAAGGGTGACATTCTTCAGAATGAGACAGCCATACAAATCCTTTCCTCGTCAAAGGTCAGTATAAGTCACCTACATCTCTTATTGGTCAGAATGTGCTGCCCTACAAATCCTGCTGCATTAAATTCTTTCAACTTTCATAAATAAATAATGTACATGAATACATAACATGGCCATAAAAAAATAAAATGAACATATAAAATTAACATATAACATGAACATGAAACATGTACACATAACATGAACATAGCGCATGTATATCATCAACAACAATCCATTTTACGGCATTTCATAAATATTGAATCCTTGTAGTGGCACAAGAAATGTTCTTGCTCGCGTACATATTGAACTCAATCATTGACTTGTGAGAGCAAGTTTTGTTTCAGTTTCCAGTTGACCAAATCAACCTTTCTGATACTCAATTTGAGCACTGGCACTTACTCTCAAAAACTCCCAAGGCGTAAGCTCGCAATCAAGCTATATTGGCCCACATATGTTAGAGATGAGTACCAACATTTGCATATAGAGGGTGTCATGTTGCCAGTGCAATGTACCCTCTGGCCAATAATCTCAGTTTTCTATATTTGAGCTGCTACTTCTTTATTCAAGTAGCGCCTCATTGTCCTCACAAGGCTGAGACTAACCCCTTTCCAGACCCATTTCTTCACAGAAATATTCTGGAAACATCGGGGATCTAACCCGGGGGTTCAGGATTTGTAACTTTGACCACTAGGCCACAGAAGCGGTCCATTTACTCTTATTGATAACCTTAAATTATAACTTTACATTTCTAAAGACATTTATTTACTGTACCCTCAAAGGTATTATTATAAGCCACACTTAAATTTAGAAATAAGAATACTAAAAGGAAAAGTAACTAATCTATGAGCAACACATCAAATCGTTGAGTTCTTAAAATGTTCACTATTCAAAGAGTTAAATAAATTTCACATAAATTATTCTTCAAATTTCAAATAAGTTTTTTTAAATATATATATATATATATAGCTTTTATGATAATTATTAGTTGCTTATCCCAATTCAATTTTAGGGAAAATCTAGCAACTAAATCCCAAATTATAAATTAATTTATCACTGAACTGAATTTGAAATCATATCATTATAAAAAATGTTTATAAGAACTTGATTGTAATTTTTGTGATACTGAATAGATTGGACTCATAACAGGACCTCTGAGAATACGAATGTTTCGATGCCAACCACAAAAATCTAGATAAACCAGTTCCTTCCCATTCTAACACCCACAGTAAGAACTTTGACTCTTACTTCACCACCAGAGTACTCGGAGAATTCCCTACAGCCACTTGCGATAGCTCTTAGCTCAGGCAATGAGAACTTGCACATCATTGGTTAACCAAATCCAGACTACCACCTGGTTATCTGATAAATTTTTTTTATTTAATTTATAGTCTTTGTTAGTCTTATAGATATTTTTAATTATTAATTTTTTCAACAAGTTATCTATCTATTCAAACCTCCATTCTGTTGCATCAATTTGGCAACACTGCAAGTTTTCAGTTATTTTTCAAATTCTTCAAGCATGTAATTCCATATAATAGCTTTTTGTTTTATGTATTTTGTATGTGTCTCTTTATATGAAAAATGAATAGTTCAGAAAACTATCTAGGCCTAATCTAACTATCCTTTCAGATTGGCTTCCTTCACTATCACTTAACATTACTGTACAGTGTTTACACGCTGTATTATTATACATTTCCAAGCCATTAGGTAGGCCCTAATGATTAATTTTATTATTTTATTTAGTATTTATTTTGCCTATGGCAGCCTGCGAATTAATGTGAAACAAAATCAAAATTTAAAGGAGTAAAATATCATAACAATGTAGAAAAGTTAACATTTTATGCTTGTTATGTTTTCTAAGATTTGGATTTGTAGGTAAAATTTAGTTACCTATTTGAGATTTAGATTTGGAAAATATATGTATACATTTCATATATCTCCACTTATAGACCTAGTTAAATTTAGTTTTTATCAATCAATTCGTTGCACACTATTTTAATTTAAATAAAACTACTTTTAACTACACTGTGTTAACCTCGAACAATTCTCAGCTCTTGACTAAAAAATTCCTTTTCAGTCAAGTAGTTGTTTAGACAAGCAACTACTCTATTTCTGAATGTGTGTGTGTATACATATATATATATATATGTTTATTTATGTTCTCTGTTAGATACTGTCAGAAGAGATTGAGGCAAAGCAGAAGGTAGCAGCACTGACTGAGATAGAGATTGATGAGGCTCGTAACCAGTACAAACCTGTCAGCAAGCACTCCTCGATTCTATTCTTCTCTATATCTGAGCTGGCCAACATTGAACCCATGTATCAGTACTCTCTTGTGTGGTTTCTGCACCTTTACAATCAGGTAACTCATCATCATCATCATCATCATCATCATCATCATCATCATCATCATCATCATCATCATCATCATCATCATCAGCATAATCATCATCATCATCATCATCATCAGCATCATCATCATCATCATCATCAACTGTTTTCAGCTTGTGTTCACTCCAGCTTAGTAAAATACCTCCATCTTCCTCTATCTTCCCACTACTCTTCTTACTCACACATTTACTCTTACACCTGCGCCTCCTATCTCTTTATTGCTCTCCCTTGCGGTCTATTTCCACCATACTTCATTTTCATAATTCTCTTTAGCGTCCTTTCCTTCTTGTGCCCATGCCCACATCATTTCACTCTTGCACCCCTACTTCCTCCACTATCTCATGTACTCCCTCTACTCCCATTCTTTCCCGGATAACTTCATTCCTAATCCTGTTTCTCCTTGTGACAGCTAACATATTCCTCACAAACTTCATTCCCATTGCCTCCACTTTCCTATTCTCTCTTACATTCAATATTTATGTTTCTGCTGCATATGTGACAATAGCTACAAAGTATGCCCAAGTAACTGCTTTAGCCTTAAATAACCAGACATAAATATTTCTCTGTAACTGTTTCACACATTAGTCGAGTGTCATGATAGTTGCATGTAGCTAGTCATATACAACACAAACTAGAGCAAGTGTTTATGGTATCATGTTAAAGTATTGTCAACATAACTACACTACTCTAGACTACACCTACTCACATGAATGAAGGTTAGAAAGAAGTAATGACGAGGCACATGCCTGTAACCCATAACGCCCAGGTGGGACACACTCGGCCTTTTTTATGGCTGTTCTTAATGTTCATGCACATCAAAAACGTTCGTTCTGTCCAGAGGCATCATGAGAGTCCCCATTCTCCACATTTGCCACCTAGAAGGGCAATTGCTTTGCCCTCTTGGACAATCAGCAGTTCCCATACTAAGGGAGGGTGGGTAGCCATTATACTGCCTGTAAATACAGTAATCTAACATCTAGGGTTACCAACATATTTTATCATTCTGCCTTCCTGTATAAAAGTACAATTTATACTACATACTATGTTTGTTAAGAGAGAATATATAGTATACTAAGCTGAGAGTGTTACATCCCCATATACATTGAACACTTGATTATCTGGGTTAACCCGCTTCGGTGGCTACATGACCTAAGGCGTCACTCTCACAATAGACTAGATTACTGAAAACAAGGAGATTGTGGTTCATTCCCGGTCGGGTATACTGGGGGTGATTTTTCCTGAATGGTTTCTCACTCTCCCTCCATGTAAATGCAGGTACAGTTCCTCTAAATTCAAACTCCCTCATCCCAAGTCCATTAGTATAATTGGTACATAGGCGTATATTCTGAATGGGAAGTAAGATACAATGCTAAAAAAAACTATTTAGGTTAATTATTAAAGGGAAGAGTTTCATGAATACTCGATACACACAGATAATCCAATTAATAGTATATTTAATCTCTTCTTTTTTTTAACAAACAGGCTTATCAAAAGAAAAAAAAGTTTGTGATGTCTTCCACACTTCAAGGTCAACAATGACCCTTTGGAACTATGCCATTTTCACAGAAGTATAGCTCACGTGAAGGTTAAAAATGATAACAAAACATTCCTGGATGTACACATCCAGATAACCTGTGGATTGATAATCAAATGTTTACTATACAGACTTGAATTAATTTTTACTTATACATCTAATATCATACACATTGAGTGTGCTTGGATATTAAAATGTTTGTTTGTAATTATGTAAACATTCTAGTCAATCACCAATAGCGCCAAGTCAGACAACCTCTTGCGCCGTTTAGCCAACCTGAATGAACATTTCACCAACAGTATCTACCGGAATGTGTGTCGTTCATTGTTTGAAAAGGACAAGATTGTCTTCTCTTTGGTACTGTGTGTTGGTATTCTTATGGCAGAGGTAAGTTTGAAATCCATCATCATAAATAAATAAATCTTAACGTAAAACGCCCATGTTTAGATTATTAGTTGGTTTATAAAGGGTGTCCCACTCAGAGGTGTTCTTCGTTTACTTTTGGTAAAATTTGGAGGATTGCGTTGACACTTTGACGCTATACTCTGTAGTCCAAAAGAAAGGAAATACAGCAACACCGACGAGATTAAACTTTGAGAGGAGACAACAATGGCAGTATTGTCACAATGTCTGTTCACACATGGAGACAGTTGTCTGAAGTGAGCTGTTGTATCGAGGTGAGCGAGCATTGAACACGTATCTGTATTCAGCGGAAGAGCAGATGTTTATTGTGAAGACGTTGTGAATTAGTGGGTCCATAAAGAATTGTAAGTGGATGGATTTACGGGAGAACATCTGGCGCAAGATCCAGGCAGTGTCTCCTCAGGTTCTGGCTGCCAACTTTAGGAATATGGAGCGCCGTGTCCCAATGTGTTTGTACGCCCAAGGAGGACACTTTCAGAACATGTTGTGATCGGATCCCATTTCGCATACACTCAGGTAGGACATATCAATGTTTCGTTTCATTTCGGCTTGTCTGGTCAATGTAAACTGACCCTTTTCGGGGCTAGCTTAGAGTGGGACACTCTGTAGCTCTAACCTTTCTATTTGTTAAAATGTGAAAACCAAGGAGAATATTGAAAAACAAAGCCTACACATCAAATTTAAACATCATTAGGAAGATTTTTATACAAATACTACAGTGAAACAACTCTTGTGAATACTTATATTCATTCATACTAGTTATTAGATATAGTTTGAATCCATAAATACCGGTACCCTTAAAAATTCAAGAACTCTAGGAGTTGAAGAACTTATTATATGGCTTTTCTTTTCCATGATGGCTCCAACTATATTATTATATCAATAACTATAGTGGGTAAAGTGACTGTTTGTTTTGCATATAAGTAGAAAGGGTTTTATTTTTATTGACATGTTTCGACTCAGGAGCCTTCCAAGAAGTTCACCTCAAATAAAAAAATGTTTGAGCCCCAAACTCCTGATACATACTGATTTTGTAAACACCACATCAACCTCATGAGTTAGTTTTGCATTTGTGTGAGGCAAGCAACTCAAACTACATCATTACAAGGTAGAAATATAGGGTAAAATTAATTAGTCATTAGGAAAACTAAATGCCACTTATAAACATAACACACAGATATTACTATTGTTCTATTGGAGGATCTGTTCATTAAAAGTTTGTGGAAGAAAGTACACATATTATAAACATAACTTTATTAGAGAATCATAGCAAAACGATTTCAAAGGAACACTTTCAAAACTCAAATCATGCTCTTCTTGGCACAAGCTAATAAAGTATAAACACCCCTCAGGTGTAAATCAAAGTTGGTACGGATTTGTCCTGTGCTTAGTGTCATTCTGACCTCGTAGTCGTGACAGACATCTCTGTGCCATCAGGATCAACTTTTCTGCCACCGAGTGTAAAATACTAGATTGCTATGTTAGCATTAATGAATATACACACTCATGGTGAGAATCGAATTTAGTCTTAGGTTTGTGCATTAAACTATGAGGAAAGAATGGCCCTGAGAACATGGAAAATCCTGGATAGCTCAATGGTTCACTAAGCATACTGGTAACATTTTTCAACTAGTTTAAATTAACAAGCTACTAACTCAATTATTATAAAATATTAACAATTCTTTGTATAATTTGCTATCGTATATTACAACTTACAAGAGTGATGAGCTAAATTGAATGAATATCTTAAAATGAAATATAAAAAGTAAATAAAACTACAATTATTTTTATTTATATAAAACAATTTATATTGTTTTATGTTTATTGAATCAAAGTGATAACTATGACTGATTTTGTAAATTAAGAGCAGTATGGTTTAGGGATGGACGGGAACGACATTTTTATATCGGGATGGGAGCGAGACGAGAACTGAGTTAAAATATCGGGATCGGGACGAGAAATGATAAAAATGACGCTTTAAAATAATTCTAGATTAAAATATATATTGTTTTAAAACTATTATGGTAATTCTTATAAAAGTTTCGACATTATACAATATAGTAATACAAATAATATATCATATAAACTTATTAATACAGATAGAGGTGTGAGAATTGCATTTTTTATTGAAACATATAACAAAATTTTGGACATATATTGAATAATACAAATCAAATAATTAATTTTAATACATTATTTTTATTAACTAGTCTCTTTTGAAAATTGTGTTTAATATTTAACTACATTTTGGAAGAGAACAAAAAATAAAAATATAGATTTTACTTTTCTTAAATGTCCCCTATTCTAATACATCTTAAAGGCTATCTAGGTTTGAAAAACCTTAAATATTCTTTATATCTAAAACCCCTTAAAGTTTATCTAGGTTTGAAAGCCCTTAAATGTTCCTTTGGTTTGTTACCCCTTAAATATTCTCTATGTTTGAAACACTTGAAACTTCTCTCTGTTTAAAGCCCCTTCAATGCTCTCTAGAATTGACAACCCTTAAAGGTTCTTTGTTTAACACCCCTATAATCTCTACTCTTTGTTAGGTTGCTAACAATAAACAAGCTGATGCTAATACATAGATGACCTTGGCAAGATACTTTCTCCCCCCCTCATTTATATGCCCCAAAAGATGGTAGAGTATAATATATCTCTGTCCTTCTCTAAATATTTCAAGCTCTCTCTCTTGCTCAACTTAACATACAACTATTGCTAGACATAGCACACCGACTCGCGAGCTTCCCAACTGGTTCGTCTCACCACAGGCAGTAAAATACCACCCTTCCCCCACCAAGTTTGCTACAGAACAAAGAAGATAACTGTCTGCAACAGAGATTGAGCCAGGAGTACCTGTTGGAACAATAAACGACTTTATTTCCCGCTTGAACCCTTGCCGGGAAAGGGTCTTGCCCACCTGACTCTTGGGAATGGATAAATTCCCGACGACATTTTCCCGAGGGTTCAGGATCCCGTCCACCCCTAGTATAGTTATTATGAGAGGTTAGTCGAATAATGATTATTGAAGTGCTGATGTGTGTTGATTGTACAGAATAAACTGGATGAGGACACCTGGCAGTTCCTGCTTACTGGTGGGGTGGCTCTTGATAACCCCTACCCCAACCCTGACCCCACCTGGCTTGGAGACAAGTCTTGGGCAGAGATCGTCCGAGCGTCGGGGCTCAAAAAGTAGGTTAACACCTGTATATGCTGAAAGATTTAACTGTTATTACGCCTTAACCTCAGAAACAAGTTTCATAATACACAACTGTCCAGAGTCGTACTTATAAAAAGAATTTGTAGTTTGAGGGTTTCAACAGAAGATGGAAACACATTTTTTAACGTTAAAGACTTCTAGAAGTAATTTTAAGTGTTTAAAACATAATTTAGGTTGTAGTTTATAAAAATCTTATTAGTCCAAGTATAGTATCAAGAAGGGATGCAAAAATATATAGTTAATGATTATATCTGGAGTAATAGGGCTTTTAACACACCCCTGGCGTGTGATATTTCTGTACTCTGGTTATCTTAATTTAGGGGCTTCTCCTCATAAACCACAACTACCGCACCTATCTAGCAGCCAGTGGTAGTTATTCAAATAAAATGTGGGTAGTTTTAAACTCTCTTCACTGTGTTCAGTTAGGGAACTAACACTCTGGTTATTATAATTAGAACTTCAACTACTGATTTCTGCATATCAATTAGTCTATCCAAACCATCTATTTCATGATATGGCTCACCAGAAAACTCATTTGTCAACATTCTAACTGATTTATGTTTCAGTAAGCTCCATGGGATTTCTTCTGACACAAACTTGAACAAAAACACAGATATAAACATCTGTTTCTAAACAACATATTATGTAAAGTTTGCACACTCTACATTACTGTATCTTTCTACTTTTGGTTCCCTTAATATACTTCCTAATACTTATCGACACTACAGACTGTAAAAGCTATGCTAGTTCCTTTTAGCATAAAATTAAAATAACAACTGCTGAAGGCTTTTCATTACACATGTTGTTGATTGAATATTATTTTCCTAAACAACCATCTTGCTTAGTTAAACAAGCTATATTTCATTTGAAAGTGAATAATTCTAGTAACTTTTGATATTGTTTTGCAGGACTATTGAGGTGAGATGCTAAATTTTATAAAAAATATTTTTTTAGCACCCTGTCTTACTATCTGTTTAGGCTGTATGCCTATGTACTAATTATACTCATGTGTTAGGGATTAGGAAGGTTTAATTTAGGGGAAGTGTTCCTATATTTGCATGGAAGGAGAGTGGAAAATCATTTATGAAAAAATACCCTTAATACACTTGACCAGGATTCAAATCCTGACCTTCCCGTCATCGGCAGTTTAGTCTATTGTGAGAGTGACACCCTAGAACATGTGGGCACTGAAGTGGGCTATTTCTTATTCAAAACTCATAATATTGTTAGATAAAATAGGTTATTCAAAGATACATTTTAAGAAGCACATATTCGTGTTTCAAGTTATACATTCATTATTTTTTCTGAACTATATAATAATAAGGTCACTAAAAATACAATTTCAGATAGTACAATGTGGGTTTAAAATATGTTGGTCTCATGCTACTCTTTCTCTGCCATAAGTTAATACTTCCCTCACTATGTAGCGTAAGTATCAGCTCACATCTGGAGGTCGAGACCGGTGACTTGTGATAGACATTAAATAAATAACTCATTCATCATGACTCAATAGCAAGAGTCTACAGGAAACAGCTATTGGCACTCTACCAACTGAACTACAGTTTTATAGAGTTAAAATATCTAGCTACATATATGTATTTTTACGACAAACTATGTGTTATCCAGCTACATGCTCACTTTCATTAGGGTTAACATACCACTGATTCTTGTCATCCTTTATGTAACACAAATTTATGTGATTTTATCACAGCAATTCTTCTTCAAGAGTCATTTGTTACTATTATAGTAATAATTCCCTCATCAGTGTTTGTGTTCATATTCCCTTATTCTCTCCTTAAATCCACTTTGACTGTTCATCAACAATGTGGTCCTCATATCCCTAGTTCCTCCTTTTGTGAAGACAGACGTATATATTCCTACATCACACATGTCGGATAGGCAAATGTTTGCTTGACCTTCACTGTAGAATCCTGGGATATCTATTTTAGAAGTGATTATAAATGTCCAATAAAGTCAAGAGCATTGAGCTAGAAATCAGTCCGACAAATTGTTTAAGTTATGACCCAAGCTCCTCCAACCATGAACTATGTCTTACAATGTTATCCACTTTGTATATTTGGAAGAACGTACAGGAAAGGTTGATGGAAACATATAAAAGGAAACGAACAAAATGAAAAGAAGAAATTAATTCACCTTTCACATTGCTGCCACTGGACAAAGAGGTAATGACTGTCTCGTGAAGAAATTTGATCGTTACCGCTCACTCCCCTACCTAGGTTTCATTCTATCTGAACTCATTAGGAGGGAGTGTGAATCGAGAAACGCTCATTAGTGTAATCAGTACATATGTATCTAACCTGAACAGTTGTAAGATGTGGTGTTAGCTTTTTTTTTTTTTTTTNTTTTTTTTTTTGCAAAATTATCAAATTTTTCATCCTCTAGGCTGAATGGCCTTAAGGAGGAAGTAAACTCAAATATATCAGCTTGGAAGGAATATTATGATGATCCAAACCCTCAAGATCTATCCCCTCCTCCACCATTCGACCAGGCTAGGGGTCTTGATAAGTTGGTCATCTTGCGCAGTTTGAGGCCAGACAAAGTGGTTCCCGCTGTACAGGTGTGTAACATGATAACAAGATATAATATAAGTCTTAGATATTATCTTTAATAGTTTATGAAAGTATGGTTCAAATTAAATAATTGATAAATGAACTATTGCATATAGTTAACATTATGATTAACACTTACAGGACGTTAGCAATCAAGGTATTAAATATTTACATTTACAACAAGTGCTGTAATATGAGTCAAATAAGTACAAACTAATAACATGACATAATACACTAAAATTTGACCACTTAATAAAAATAAAGGTCAAACAATTATAACAGTAACGAACTAGTTGTAAAGTTAAATATAATATATTTAATATCAGTCGAACAGGATTAAACTAATGACATAATATACTATTAATTACAATTATTTCAAATGCAAGTAAAATTTAAACAATTATGACAGTAACGAACTAGTTATGAACGAAGTTGGACTTTGGGAGAATTTAAAACAACAATTTAAAATAAGTTATACAAAATTGATGAGAGGTTTGAATTGTAACATTTCAGTGTTCAAAAAGTTTCCATAAAGGTTATAATTTAGTTTGAAAATTATCTAAGTCTTATCTGATGTTTTGGTCCCTGTACTCCTTTCGGTGTTCCAATATGTCCTGGGAGTCACTGGAATGTTATTCAGCTACATGTTTTAGTACTATAAACATCGTACCATAATCATAGAACTGAAATTATAATTAAAGACTTACTAAAGAATAGAGGTTGAAACAAACGTAAAATTAAGTAAAAAGATTAATGGGATACATAGAATAAAAAATATAGATAAAGCAGAAATATTAAAACAAACAAACTTGCGTCGTTTGGAGATGAAACACACTGTGTTGCCACGACCTGTAGATGTTGACTGTCTGGGTGTGGTTTGTTGCAGAATTAGGTAAAATAGAACCGTGCAGTGCTGGCAAAGTAATGTGAGGTGTAGTTGATAAACCAAGGTGTATATATGTTGGGTTGTAAAGTGATGTAAAAAAATATCCGTGAGAACTGTACCAGGTGGAAAGATAGATGGATAGGAATAAGGAGGAGAATATGATCCAACTCTTCTCGACTCCAGCTCGTATGGGTCTTTTTCTACGCTGGAGGGTAGAGCAGCAGAGAAAGGGTTATAAAATTTTAATGTTCTTAGATAGATGTTTGAAAGTGTTAATTAAGATTTGGTTGGATGAATGTAATTGTTCATTGTAATTGTTCATTGAGAATTGGTTTTATGTGAAGAATAGCTGCTTGAATGAAAAAGTTGTCAGCTGTGTTTAATTTTGTTCCTTTGTGAGGAAAGTTTAAAGGTTTCATACATTGTTTGATCGGTTTAGGTTGGTGGTTTGAATATTTTAGATTTTCTGTAAATTTTGATTTAGTTCTGTTAAATTTAAATATCAGAAATGTATTCTTTGTAACGAGTTTTGAAGTTTCTTCCAGTGTCCTATGTAAATGCTGTTGCATTCACAGGTAAGTTGATAGATACCATTTTGCTTATATTTATCATTATTATTTAGGTTGCTATTATTGAGGTTCTTCTTAATATTATTGTTGGTGGTGAAAGCGATATTAGGATTGTGTTTCTTGATGATGTTGTTGATGCGATGGGTTTCAGGACCAATGTAGTTAAATTTAATCAATTTTTTCCGTTCAGTAGTATTATTATTTTCATATATGAGGGTAGTCGAAAAGTTACCTGACTGTAATTTCTTTTTTTTGTTTTGTAAAATTTTGTAAATAGTAGAATGCAATTTGTTTGATTGTATTTATTTCAATTTTATAGTTAGATTTGTTGAGAGGGATGTGAAGTAATCGATGGATTAGACTGTTGAAAGTAGCGAGTTTATGAGAGGTTGGGTGGTTTGAATCGTTGGGTATTATTGCATCAGTATGATTAGGTTTTCTATATATTTTATATACAAGTTTGTGGTGTGAATTCTTGGTGATGTTAAGGTCTAAATAGTTGATGTTGCCATTATTCTCTTTTTCAATGGTGAAAGATACTTTTGGGTGGATATTATAGACTAAGTAGGTGATGGAGGCAATGTTGTACTCATGGTAAAAAACAATCAAGACATCATCTACATATCTACAAAAAAAATTGATGTTAAGTAAATTATTTAGTCTGTTGAAAATGATAGGGTCGTATTTCTGTAAGAATATTTAGGACATTATGCAAGAAATTGGGGAACCCATTGCCAGTCCATCTTTTTATAAGTAATATTTGTTATTAAATTGGAAATAATTTTGTTCTGTACGAGTTTAGAAATTTGATTTGTATAATATTTGTTGAAGTTTTTTCCAATTAGGGTCTCATTTATTATATTAATAGTTTCAGAGACAGGTACATTAGTGTAAAGATTGTAAATATCTAAAGAAATGAATTTTGAGTTTTGGCCAATGGGTATAGATTTGAGCTTTTCAATAATATGGATGGATCTTTTTATATTGAATTTATTAGGAAGTTCCAAGTTTGCAGATAAGATTTTGGATAGCTTTTTGGCGATAATATCTAAGTCTTGACTTCTATTATATTCATTCAATACTTACAAAAAGATCAATTAGAATGTTTTCTAAAATGTTGATGGTAAAAAGAGTCTAAGGGATAAAATTGGTCTAAACTTTGTTACTAAACTTTGTGAATAATTGGTTGAGAACATTAGAATGAAGTGAATTGTGTATTTGATAGAAGTCTGCAAGTCAAGCTCAAGCAATCTTCTTAGAAACCTTGAAATTGAGTCACGTCGAGCTTTAGTTCAATTAATAGATAATATTAATACGTTACCCTTTATTACAATTATTTAAAACCGGTTTTTAAAATAAAAATTATATATTTAAATTTTTAAAAATATATCTTTGAAATGACAATATAATTAATAGTTTACACTGAAAAGAACATGCATTTTATTTTAAAAAATGAAAATAAATGTTGTTGTTTGATATAAAAATTATTAATTTGAAGTATAACAAAATAAGTTATAGTAAGTTTAACCTTTTAAACTTGTAATACATATCAACTAAAAAATTAATTATCATTTAACTTTATATTCCTTAAGTACATACAGTTTTAAAACAATATTCTTCAAAAGAATTCTGTGTGTGAGTGTGTTTACTTTTGTTTTTCTTTGATAAATAAATGATTTCAAAACCCAGGTAACAGCTGTATAGACAAGCCATCATGTAATAGCATTGCAAAAGAAGTTTTTTTTACGATAAAGAAAGGGAATTAGTTGTGAAAATTGGAGGCAATAGTATAAGTTAAAGTTATTTTTGTTTTGAGGAATAAAATGGTGATAAAGACTCCTGATAGTGATTTAAAATAAAATAAATAAAATAATTTAATTGTGGAAAAATAAAGAAAAACTAAAAGTAAAAAACACAAAACCCATATTTACACACACTTTAAAATTCCTATGCTCTTAGTGTATCTTCCTCAGGAACTAGTAGTAGTAAGAAATTGGTTTGAATAGTAATGATAGTGATGAAATTGGCATTCTAAATATACCAACCTATAGTGCTGCAGCTTCAAACACTCTGGTGCTTAGTTATAATAATGGGGGTAAATGCTGTAAATAGTTTAGTGAACACAATGATCCTGAAGTAATTTTATCTGCTGAAGTTTCAAATATTTCTGTAAAAATTTTATACAGTATCAGAAAAATTTGTTCTTCTTAAGATGTGTACGCTAATTTCATATTTGGCAACTTTTGGCTCAGGCTGAGTACAAAGACAAACTAAAATCGCAGCAAATGAATTTTCTTGTTTTGGAGTTTGACAACTAAAATCTGTGTGAGAGAGTGTCAACCTGATAAACTTTGTGAAGAAATGATCTACAAATGTCCTATAGTAGTTTTAAAAGACTTTAATAAGTCTTATAAATATATATATAGCAATTATAAATGTTCGATTATTTTTATTGAGTTATATGTACAATATAGTGGTTATAACTCAATAATGCTACATTATATGAAACTAAATGTTCTACCTTTTATATATTTCCTAAAATACATAACTTTGAAGGAAGCACTACAGATTGTAGAAAGTGTCTTCTCCATTTTTAAATATATTTTTCTGGTCATGCACAGCACCAAGTAGGGCACAAAGAGTTATCAACAATCCAATGGCTGGATCAACTACCCTCTTTGTGGGATTATTCTAACTCCTCTCCCTTTCTGCCACCACCTCCTTTATTATTCACTCCAAATTGCATAATTCATGAACATAATCCAGCATTAAGACAAAGAA
The DNA here is from genome assembly GCA_902155825.1 of Timema genevievae. Taxonomy (NCBI): domain Eukaryota; kingdom Metazoa; phylum Arthropoda; class Insecta; order Phasmatodea; family Timematidae; genus Timema; species Timema genevievae. Next base: position 102,383 of record CABFWO010001950.1, read on the forward strand.
ATTTTGATTGATTGGTGTGGATAATATAAAGTGGTTGCTTAATGAATCTCTGAGATTTAAGTTACCAAGAAAATTGCATATCTATATTATCACCTAAGTTTGTAACTTTGTTTATTTAAAAATAATGTTTTATTAAATATGAAGTAGTGAATTAATCAAAACAAATGTGTAGCAAATCAACAATTTCATTATTTTTAATCTAAATATGGCTTTCTTATTTTCAAAAATATGTATATATATATATATATGTTGAAGGGTTTTATTGTGGATCACATGGGGCAGCAGTACATCGAGCCACCAACATTTGATCTGGCGGGCTCATATAACGATTCCAACTGCTGTTCCCCTCTCGTATTCATCCTGTCCCCCGGCTCTGACCCCATGGCAGGTCTGCTTAAATTTGCGGGGGACCAGGGGTTTGAGCAAAAAGATCTTCAGACCATTTCTCTGGGACAAGGACAGGTAAGTGATTTAACACCTGAACATTATAATGTCTTAACTCCTGGCTGCTCTTGGATATTAAGTTATGTTAGTAAATCAGCTATCATACATTATGTCTCAAATCAGGGAAAGTCAGGGAAAACGGGAATTAGCCGGGAATTTGAAGTGATCGGGAAAAAACGGGAATAAGTTGGGAATTTGGTAGATTACAATGAAAATCCAGAAAAATGTTGCTTTACTCAAAATATTAAATGTAATAATCACTAAATCAGTAAATTATAATGTGATTCAAACCGTCATTTTTTTCATTTTAGCTGTTTAATATATTTTTAATTCATAGTAAACAATGTTAGTACAAATAAAAAAAATATTTATTTAAATTTTTAAACTTATTATTATTCATAACAAAATATTAATAGAAAAACGAGGGGAGGCGAGTTAAAAGGATGTGACATACTTTTTAGTCGGGAATTTTAGGAAATGATCAGGGGAAATCAGGGAAAAGGTAGGGGATTTCATTGGTCAAGTTGAGTAGACACCATGGCCTGTGGCCAGGTCAGATTAGTAAAATGCCTCTATCCTTCCACCATTCTTCTCTCACTTGCACATTCTTTTATCTGCTCCTCATCTTTCTTGGTCTTCCTTGCGATCTTTTTCCTACATGCTTCATTTCCATAATTTTCTTTGGCATCCTCTCATATTTTATCCTCGTTACATGCCCATACCATCTGGCCAATAGCAACAAGCTTGGAAAAGGGCTTGGCCAGTTGGCTCCCAGCTGGGTGGGCTGGGAATGAGAGGGTTGGTGACGATAAGCTTATCACTTGTCAGCACCCATAGCCTGAGTTAGGGAAGGTTACCACCAAGAGAAGATCTACCTGAGGAGCTATAAGAGGCAGCCCCTCTACCCGCTACCAAAGTACTCGAGAAAATAAACTCTCGCACATTATAATTTCTAAACTCATGGCTGCTATTGGGCATGAAGAATAATTATTGCTCCTATGTGATGTCTTGTCTCCTCCTATTACATGTGTGTTTTGTCGATTGTGTTCAGGGTCCAAGAGCAGCTGCTATGATCAAAGAAGCCATCTTAGTTGGCCATTGGGTAGTGCTCCAAAACTGTCACCTTGCTGTCAGTTGGATGCCGGAGTTAGACAGAATATGTGAGGACATCATCGTACCTGACAACACACACAACAAGTTTAGATTGTGGCTCACCAGCTACCCCTCGCCAGACTTCCCTGTATCCATTCTTCAAAACGGTGAGGAAATAACCGCAGTACTAGAGTATAAAGTATCAGCTAATATTCTCTAGACTCATTGCACTTATACCATATATTGGTAAATGACTATAGTTCCACATACTTTTAATAGTAAAATGTGATATAATGGAGCAGAGGTTTCTTTTAGTTTTTCATTACTCAGAAACATGGATTCTAACCTATAACTCCTATTTTGGACTGGATTGCGAGTGACGGGTAGCTCAAGGTTCAAATCCAGGTCGGGTGTACTGAGGACGTTTTCTCCTAAATGGTTTCCCACTCTCCCTCCACATAAACGCTGTTACAGTTTTTTTTTATAAATTGATAATTTCCTAATTCATGCTCTTTTAGCATAATTAATATATGTATATATAGTGCTTCAGTGGACAAATGGTCTAAGGCGTCACTCCCATGTTAGACTGGCCCGCTGATAATGGGGAGATTGGGGTTAGAATCCTGGTAAGGTCTACTGAGGGTGATTTTTCTAAATGGTTTTCGACTCTCCTCCGACGCAAATGTGGTTTGATTATCTCTAAAATGCTTCCTTCCTCATTCCTATCCCATTAGAGTAATGATCATACATGCGTATAATCTGAACAGCAGTACAACATGGTGATATATATATATATATATATATATATATATATATATATATATATATATATATATTTT
>CABFWO010001950.1:104803-118159 GCA_902155825.1 Timema genevievae
TATATATATGTTTTACCCACATGGCTATTAACCTTTGCTCTGCTGTGCTAGAGTTATCTCAGTCTTTCAGTGCTGCGCTTGAGTCAAACTTGTCACCACCAGTGCGTTAAAATATATTTGATTTGTTTATAATCAATTATAAACACTTCTGCCATTAATCCACCATTATATAAATTACAGGTTCTACTTTTTTTTGGTCAGAGATAACAGCACAACAAATATGTTTCACATATGTTGAAATTTACATTCACTCTGCTGTTGTTGTTGAGATAGTGGGTGTTTACAAGCGAAAATTGTCTTCCAAAGAGATTGTCAATATTTTTGAGGATTCAGTCTGACGATAGCTTGGATGGTTTTGACAATGTAAATTATAATATAGGTGATGTGCCGAGAAGTGATGCTCAGCTTCAACCTGAAAGGAGTGATATGAATAAAAAAAAACTTGTTTTGCAGTTTTCATGGACAAATTATACATTTGAACTGGTTGTTCACCCATTCGTATCATAGAACTCTGGTATGTTGGGACCAAATTGTGCTGCGGGATCCCAAGAATTGTCTTATTTTGATCTATTTGTAAATTAAGTTATTTTACCTAAAATATCAGATGAAAGAAACATATTTTACAAGCAAACATATCCAGGTTGAGAAAGTGGGTCTACACAAACTATAAGGAAGAGGTGGGGAACAGATTTCTCAATGTAGCCACAATGTGGCGAATTTGAAGTGAAATTCACCCCACAATGTAAAAAAAATTGATAATCATGTTGCTCAATCTAACATCTAAAAAAAACACACACTGTTTGAACATGTTTATTCAAAACATGTGCACTTTGACTACTCATTTACAATGGACTCGCATGCAAATAATGAGAATTGTTCAAATTGAAAATATAGGATTATTTAATGCAAAATTTGACAATCCTTTTGTGTGAAGGAAGAGATGAAACCAAATGTTGGGAAAGAAAGTGGAAGGGAGTATTGGATTGTAGTGTGGCATCGGTGACTTATCCAGAAAGTGTAATGTAGGAAATATCAAGTTACACCCGGCACACATCCTCAAGAAACAATTTATTTTGGTGTGAAATATTGGCAAACTCAAATTCGCCAAACTTTTATGGCCAATTCACCAACTGTGGCGATTGGCGACAGAGTTTCCTACCTCGGTAAAAGGAAATGTTTGTTTTTATTGTTTTGACATTGCCGATGGTTGGAAACAAACATTTATCCATTCTGGAGCATTGGTAAAGTGAGCCCATTCTTCACGCTCCAATATTTCATCAGGTCAAGCCACGAGATAGCTATCTTATTATTTTGAGAATGATCCATTTTACAGACAACGAACATTCCAGTATAGATGACAAACTAAACAAGATTAGAATTGTTTTAGATCACTTCAGAAATAATTTCAAAAATATTCTGACACCTTTTGCTAATTTATGTATTGATGACGAAAGTTCAGATTTATTCAAAGGGTCGCTTGCTTTCATACAATATATAAAAACAAAGCAGCATCTTTTGGGAACTTAATTACTTACATGGGGTTAAGAACTGAAGTCAATGATGAATATAATTTAGATGTATCAGGTGCAGTTGTAACAACAATGTTGAAAGACTACCTTGATAAGAATCACGATTTATTTGTTAATAACTTTTACACAGGTCCTCAATTATTTTTTTCAATTCATGACCAGGCTACGAATGCATGAGAAACTGCAAGAGAAAATTAAAGTCATGCCTGTATTTAGTACCAATCTGAAAAAAAGGAGAATTAGAAATGAAATTTCCTGACAAACTTATGGCCTTGAAATGGCATGATAGGAAGGATGTACATGTTCTCACAACCATGCACAAAAATTAATTTCAGTTCACTGGAAATGTCTGGAGCCCCTGTTTGGAAGCCCACAGCGGTTTTTGATTACAATTAAAACATGGGGGCTGTTGACAAATCAAATGTTTTTTTATATTTTAACACTGGACCAAACTTAAATGTGTAAAACAAATTGTTTAAATTTCTTTCAATTAGGACATGACAATCTCTCATCACCTTTGGCTGGTGAATCCTGCTTGTTATAAGTGAAATAGTAATTCATCATCTTCATTGTCATCATCACATCATGAACTGTTTCCAGCCTGTGGCCGGGTCTGTTTAGTAAAATGCCTCCATCTCCCTTAGTCCTTCCACCATTCTTCCTCCTGCACTCTCTTACACTCTCCTCCTCTCCCTTGCACACTTGCTGTTATCTGTTCCTCCCATCTCTTCCTTGTGGTCTCTTCCCTACATACTTCATATCCATTCATCTTCTTGGGATCCTCTCCCCCTCCTTCCTCATTACATGCCCATACCATCTCATACTAGCTTCCCCAACTCTCGACCTCACATCTTCATTCCTAATCCTATCTCTTCTGGTGTCAGCTAGCATGTTCCTCAAATCTTCATTCCCATGGCCTCTACTTTCCTTGTTTCTCTTTCGATCACCTTTCTTGGCCTTGTTCTCTGCCTTGTCATCACCATCACTTCACTTTTCGACATACTAAATTTTATTCCACACATTTTCACCTCCTCATTCCATTCCTGCAACTGTTCTGTACTTCCTCTTACTTTTTTCCTCATACCATCAAGTCATCTGCAAACATCATTGCTTTCATTTTCTCCTCACCCAATTTCCCTGCTACTCTATTTATTATCATTTACATCATCAATACAAATAGTAATGTTGAGAGGGCACTTTCCTGCTTGACTCCATTTTTTAATTGGGACCACTCTCTCCATCCTCTCTCTGTCTTTACACAACTCACATTATTATCATATATATTCCTTACTCTCATCACCATTCCTCTTTCTACTCCAGCCTCCTCCATTGCTTTCCATACTTTATTTCTATCCATACTATCATAAGCTTTTCCTACATTCATAAATGACATTACCAGATCCTTTCCAAACTCAACTCTCTTTTCCATAAACTGTCTAATTCCAAAAATTAAATCTATCATCAACCTCTTCTCTCTGAATCCATGTTGCTCCTCTTTCCATCTTACCTTCATGCTTTTCCTCATTCTTTTTTCCAGAATCTTTTAATACATTTTTGCGCATTGACACTTCATTGTTATGCCTTAATAATATTCACATCTCTTCCTATCTCCTTTCTTGACTATTGGTAATGTATTACCTTTTGTCAAACCCTTTGGCACTTTCTTCTCCCTCCACACTGCCCTTGCTACTCTATACCACCACTGTAGATCCATTTATCCTGATGCTGTTATCATTTTGACCTTGAGTTCGTCCACTCCTGGTGCCTTAACTTCCTCATTCTTTTTAAGGCCTCTTCTACCTCCTTCCAGGATAGGTCCGCTACTTCCTCCTCCATCTCTACGTCCATTTCCTTCTCTTCTTCCTCCCGTGCCAATCCTTCCCCCTCAGCATTCAACAATCTCTCAAAATATGATTTCCACAGCTTCTTTATCTCCTCATCCCTCTCCATTATCCTTCCCTTCTTATCCATCATTCGGATCTTTTTGCTATTTCCCTCCTCCTTTGGCTCACTTGACAATACAATATTTTCTTGCTCCCTTCCACATCAATCTGTAGCACTTTGGTCCACTTTTCCATCCATGTTTTTCTCCCTTCTCTTAATATCTTCTTTGCATTTCTCTTTTACTCCCTATACTTATCTTCTGTCTTTATTGTTCTTTTTGTGAATCATTCTCGAAAGGCTTTGTTCTTGGCATTCACTGCTTCCTTTACCTCTTCGTTTCACCATAGAGTTTCCTTCCATCTTCTCTTTAAACCAGTTCTTCCGCATAGCTCTTCTGCCGCTTACACCATGCACTTTTTGAACCTTTGCCACTCCTCTTCTGTACCCCTTTTATATCATCCTTTGGTAGTGCTCCTCTTACTCTTGCTTGAAAGATCACTCTCTCCTCCACTTAGCTGAGCTTCCATATCATTATCCTCTTTTCCTGCTTCAATATCTGGCACCCCCTCCTCCAGCCTTTCATGTTGGTGAATAATAGTCTAAGGTCCTCGTCCAAAGACACACTTGGCAGGACCTTAATGTTCATTGTACACGCCTTGGCTTCTCTTTCTAATAGAAAATAGTCAATTAGGGATTTTTTCTCCATATTCCAGCTATAGCGCGTTATCTTATGAGTTTCTCTGCTCTTCTTAAACCAACTGTTTCCCACTTTCAGTCCATTTCTTGAGCATAATTCCAGGAGTCTCTTTCCTTCTTCATTTCTTTCTCCCCATCCATCAATTCCTAGTACCTCTTCAAAACCTCTTCTTTCCTTCCTAACTTTGGCATTTAAGTCCCCCATCACCACTTGCCTTTCCTTTCCCAGGCGTCTTTCCAGTTCTTATTCAAATTTTTATTTTCCTCCAAATTGCATCCAGCTTGAGGGGCATATACCATAGTACTTCTGTTTTCCTTTCTCTGTAATAACCATTTTCATTATTCTGTCACTTATTCTCTCCATCTCTACTTCCCAGCCTAGCCTTACTACAAACCCAACCCCATTTCTCCTTCCTTCATCATTCCCCATCCAATGTAATGTATATTATTTTCTTAGTTCTATCACTCCACTCCCTCTCCACTTTGTCTCACTCATTCCAAGCTTATTCAGCTTCCTCTCTTCCATTAAATCCACAAGCTCTTCCGACTTCCACCCTTCCTGTCAGTGTGCCTATATCCAATTTACTTAACCGTAGCTTGTTGTCATCTTTAAAGTTTCCCGTCCAGCATTTTACTTGATTTGTTCAATTTACTATTTTGCTTCGGCCACCAGCTTACTAGGCCTGTCATGACCCACACCTGAGTAGTGGGGCTGCTGCCTAAAGATCTTCAGGTAGACCTGGTTCTGGTGGTCATCTTCCTTAACTGAGGTTACGGGTTCTGACAAGGACCTAGCCCCTCATCGCCAACTGGCCAAGCTTTGTTCCAACCCTGTTGGGCTTGGTCCTGACTAGTCTCCTGTTTCTCGTCTGCACCTGACCTGGTTTCCACTGGGGTTCAATCCAACCTCCACCAGGTTGCTCAGGCCCCGGGGTACATCACTTGGTGGTGAGATCAGGATTGAGTACCCACTAGGTAGACAACTTGTATTGCACTTCACTACCCCGTTTATATCCCATACCCCGTTCATACCCATAGTGGAGTGGAATAGTAATTATATCTTGTTAACACAGTCACCATTTTTTTAATCAAAGTTAATGAGAAACAAACACATATAGAAGAAAAGATAACTTTTTTTTTGTTTTTATGTTCTTTTTTAATTATGATGATGGGTAGGTAAGTTAGAAATAATTTCAAAATAATAGATATTATTTAATATTAAATAATTCTCATTTGTGTGTTCACTAATTGAGCTTGTGTATTATCTAATGATCACTATTGTTAACAAACTCTCGGAATTCAACTATCAACTCCAGCCTCATAGGAAAATTTATAATACTATAACAGTATTTTATGCTTTTTTTTATTATTTAGGACCAAATTTTGTAATTTTGATTGACAAATTTACTTAAATATAAATTCACAATGTCAAAGAAACTTCCCTTGAAGTCATTGGAGTATTTTACTGCAGTAAATTTAGTAGTACTAATTAATATACTTAAGCATTCTATGGAGGAGTCGGAGCTGGAGTCAGAGTTGGACAATAGGAAATTAGAGGAGTCGGAGTAAAATACTTGGTGTATTGAATCCACAGCCCTGGTTTATACTAAGTGATACCAGATTCTTTCAGAATTCTCACAAGTCCAAGAAACACTCCCTCTCCATCAATCCTGGCACAGCATGGGCTGTTGGAACCGCAAATAGCAACAAACACTATGCAACCATTTCATACTAGAACACCATATTATCTTGGCTATGGATTTTATTTTAACGTCAGAAACAAAATTGCTCACTTGTGTTTTAATGTAAAAGTAGCCAAAATTAATATGTTTTCTCTGGAAAAATATATATTCCCTGGTTTTTCTTTATTTTTAAATAAATTCTTTTATATTTCTCAGTTTTTCCATACCTTGACTTTTCCTAATCTCCTCATCTGTATCCACTCTGTTTGATTCTATGGTGGGAAATTAAATGTCAGATCTTATGCTGTAGAATATAATTTACATTTATATTTTGGTTTCAGGAGTAAAAATGACTAATGAAGCCCCAAAAGGTTTAAAGAACAATCTCCTGCGGTCTTATTTGAATGATCCACTGTCGGACCCGGTGTTCTTCGGCCGCTGCCTCAAGATCCGAGAGTGGCAGAATCTTCTGTTCAGTTTAGTATTTTTCCACGCTCTGGTCCAGGAGAGGCGACAATTTGGACCACTAGGTTGGAACATTCCATATGAGTTTAATGACTCAGACCTTCGCATCAGTGTTATGCAGCTTCAGGTAATGTCCAAGTATTTTGTGCATGATCAGTCACACAATTATACAAGTTTACAAATGGAAGTCTTACAGAAAGAAATTGTGGATATATTTATAGCAATATAATAATCCCAGCAAGATAAATTTTGCAATATGTTTATGATACTCATTCAACAATGAATTACAGAAGCAAGAGGGATAAACTACATTCTAGCAAGAATGTAGTACACAGAATTCCTCTATGGATATTTTCTTGATAAATGTATCCTTTCACCACAGTTTGAAGACGAATAATTGTATCTTTCTTTAACAAAACAAAAATGTCAAAAACAAAGATAGTAGATTGTATGCTAAATGTAGAGTAAGTCTCTTATCTCTGCCATTTCCTGGTTTGCCGGCAATGGAGGTCGACCTTGCATAGTGCCAGGTTAGAGTGACAAGCAATGAGTAAAATGGAATTATTTTGGTGGCACATCTTGAGCGTTCATGGTTTCTCACTAAAAGAAGGTTACTTCAAGGCCTGTGATGTCCGATCTACCAGAATAAAACTATCTATGTCCTTGGGGTATTTTGGCGGGCCCATTTATACATACGTATATTAGACAAACTAGATCCTCAAGATGACTGGCTTACTAATCATACAAATAACTACTTATCCACCCCTCCCAGCCCTCAAAAATGCCTGTAAACTCCTGAAGAACAAATAGTACTAACTAAAATAAAATAAATAAAGAGCCAGATAAAATTATTCCACTAAAGCTGTATACATTTCAGAGGACTGCCCTTGATCATGCCCCTTGGGTTCTCGCTATCCAACACTATTTTCCTTCAATAAATCTTACAAGCTGAGCCCTATTGGCCATTGTATCCATAGCACCAATACTAGGTTTGTCAAATTCGTCTTTTATCACAAAAGTAAAACCAAATTAAAATAGTTATTTAAGGAACTAATTTATCATTAATTTACTCAAGAAATATTCTGCCACAAATATTTAAACTTACATTATCCTGCTTTTTTTAGTTTTTTAAAATAGTTTTTGCTTTTTTATTTGTAATGATGGCAATACTTTTGAATGAATGCTTATGCTTTTACTTTTATTTACTTTTTAAATACTATATTTATTTATTATTATTAATTTTTTATGATATTATGAGTGTAAGACCCAGTTTGTGTCAACATGAACTTATCTCAGAACACTGTATTGAACTGACCACACCTGTTGTGTGTTTAGATGTTTCTGAATGAATATGAAGAGGTTCCATTTGAAGCCCTGTTCTACTTGACAGGGGAGTGTAACTATGGCGGTCGAGTGACAGATGACAAGGATCGTAGACTCCTTCTTTCTTTGCTTTCTATTTTCTACAACAAGGATGTCATCGAGATACCCAAGTAAGTTTATATTGCTAGTACCAACAGAATGGAAAAACAAGGACTAGTAATGAAAAATGTCTAGTTATTTGGTCATTTATGGTGGTGTGATTACAAAAACAGATTATATTTTCCTTTTTGATGTTCCTATTTAGGTGTCCTATCTTTGTTTATCAATTCCTCCCCCTCCCCCTATTTATGTTCTATGGTTTCCTCTTTTAGGAAGAGTTGTTGTGCATTTTACACTCCCTCCTGACGAATAACTTAATTGGTAGAAATATATAGGTTAAGTTTCTTCACATGGTGATATGAATTCCTGAAAATCTGCTATGAGCATGGTGTTAGATGAGAAATTTTTGAAATAAATATAAAAAGTTTTCAATCAATTCCAGAACACCCTTGATAGATGTACAAGAACTGTTGCGTTCACCCTGTGAAGAAAATTAAACTCAAATGTTTCTACTGGTGAATTATTTGATTTCTTTTGACCATAAACATATTTTGATATAAATAGTGCAAAAATATTGCCTTTATCTCGTGTTCCCTACACAAATTCCTTCTTAAAGTTATAAATTTATTGAATACAAGCTTGGCTCAACTCACTTTTAGGAGGTTTCTTATAAGCTTGCTCGAACTTGACTTGGAATAGTGTAGATTATGACGTCACTCTACCATCACCGCGCGCTCTTGAAGTCTGGGCCCGCTGTGTGGGGCACTAGAGGGCAGGTCACGCGGTCTTGCTCTCTGGCTTCCACACAGGCGGGACCACAGTTCAACTCTCACTCACTATACCATCTTACTTTGGGTCAGTCGAACATGATAGTGCTTGCTTGCACATCAAACGAAACAGTTGTATCGCACATTGTTATTTATATATCAGCTGTGATTGTAACATTACACGCACCTGTAAACTTTAAATTTTTATGAACGTACTAACTGGTTAAAAAGGTCTAATGAACAACAAACAAGAAGAAGAAGGTAACAAGAAGGTTTCGATAGGACTCAGAAATGTTTAACTCAGTAGTTCTTAACATTATTTGGAACATTTACCCCTTTGTTAATCTGGTGAAACCTATGAATGCTTCTCAGAATGTTTTTAAATGTATAAAATATATGGGATAACAAATCAAACGATTTTGATATAGTTATCATAATATTTAAAAACAATAATTTTGAGCAATAATAACAATAATAATAACAACAACAATAACAATAATAATAATAATAATAATAATAATAATAATAATAATAATGACAACGATGATAATAATTAACAATAATAATAATGATGATGATAATATGCTTCTTTATTAATGCTTCAATATAAATACAATACATCTAAAATAGAGGCAAGCTAAAGTTAAATTTTTTTTTTAAGACAGATCATTGTGAAGGCTGTTGTTCCCACAAATTCACAACCCTTACAGTGTCGTGGACCCCAGGTTAAGAACCCTTGCTCTAGATGGTTTGATGATTTGTGGGGGATAGTTATGATAATTATTTGGTTGATGGTGTGAACTGCAAAGAATGTTTCCAGGTGTGATACACCATATATTAATTAATCTATCTACCTTCAAAAATCAAGACACATGTTTGAACAGGCAATCTCTATCCATAGTTCATTCAATAATATATTATATTCCACTGAAGACACATTATGTTCCCCTATAATCATTGAGAATAGTTGTGTTTTACATGTGAAGATTTGGGTCTAAATTTGTATGGTTATCTGTAGGCTTTAACCTTCTATCTTCCTTGCAATATTTGTTAGATAATATGAGTGAAGGAAATTTTGAAACATACTAATGAAAAAAATATTTAATATTTCAATAATTAACAAACATAAATTTGAAAATAAACACATTTTTTCATCACTTTCGAATATGTTTATTTACCAAAATGCTCATGTTTATCCAAATAAAACTCACAAGTTTATTTTTTAAATGTAGCAAAAAACTATAATTGCTCATTCTTATTTTCAGAGAATAGATTACTTTGTTTTTTATAATAATGCTAAAATGATCTATTTATATATGTTTTAAAACTCATGCTGATGTTTGTTTACTTGCAGTTACACATTCTCTTCAAGTGGTATCTATTATGTACCTGTGGATAATAACTTCAATGGATGTATTGAATACATCCGAAGTTTGCCCTTGAGAAATCTCCCGGAAGTTTACGGTCTTCATGACAATGCAGACATCACTAAGGACAACCAAGAGACACAGCAGGTAGGCCCTTAGTGGTAAACTGTTCATTCTCTTCTTTCACCTGAGTTCACAACCTGAACGGATTATATGTGCTACAACTGTACCTTTCTTGCTGCCGCTGGGTACATTTCCCCGATACCTTTAATTGCCGATGCGTCACTGCCTGTAACGGTCTACTCCTATTATATGTTACCACTTGGGGGACGTTTTATTTGTTAATCAAATAGAGACCAACAACCTCGTTATATTTCAACTGTTGCTTTATTTCTATTCACAAGGTCGAATACACACACGGTTACACTTTACTGAAAACTCCGTCTAGCATATCCTATCCCGCGCTGTCTTTCCTTTTATGTCTCAACACCGTCCATTCCGTCCTCCAACCTCGGCTAGACCGTCCGTATCATTTCTCTACCTCCGCTATACTCTCCGTCACTTTCACTTGTCTGACCTCTCCACAGAGTGAGCGAGGTGCCGTCTAGCGGCACACCTTCCAACTAAACCACAAGGTGTGACGTAGACGGTACACAACCCATTCTTGAATTTACCCAGTTCATGAATCAGGCAACTTTCTGCCTATTTTATGAACTGACCTCTCCTCCTGACCAGTTCATAAACTGGGAAAAAAGGAGTTTAGTTCATGAATTGTATCCAAAACCTTAGCTCAGTCAGTAGCGTGTCTGTCTACTGAGCTAAGGGTCATGGGTTTGATTCCTGGCATTTATCATTGGTGAAATGTGGGTTTACCCCTTCACAGTGATGGTTTAATGATCGGGAACAAGATGTTGTGTCTCTACTAGTCTTGAGTAAGATTTGTAATATGAAGTTATGACAGGCCTATCAATCCGGTAGTGGAAAATATATGGCTTGAATAAAATAAAACTGACTGACTGAAAACAGTAATGGATGTTAAAAAGTTAATGAAATGTGTAGTGCTTGTGCTGCCAAGTTCATGAATTGGCTGTTTCATGAACTAGGCAGCTCCAATTGCTACTCAATTCATGAACTGAACTATTTGTTGCCAGATCCAGGAAACGGACAAGAGAAAAACAGGTTTGGTCTCTAAGTTTGTTTAACTTTTAATCATTTTAGAATGGAAGGTTAGGTTAAGTTAGGTTGGGTTAGTTTAATATAATATCTTAAAGCTAAAGTTGGATTGAATCTATTATTTTATGAATCCGAATCTATAAAATACATTTGAATCTCGAATCCAAATCTTGGAAAAAATTATGCACATAGAAAATATAAAAACAATCATACATTCAGTTAAATGCTAAATTATTGGTCTGGGGCCTGGTTGTTAAGTTAATTTTCATAATATAATTATAATTGGTTCTGAACCACCACTAAGCATTATTAGAAATCTAAAACAAGTTTCATTCGAAAAAAATGTTTTTAAGGATTTGAGTCTCGAATCAGAAATTTTCTTGAATCCTCAAATCTCCTTAAGGACTTAAGGGATTCGATAAAGTTGAGGATTCACTGGTTTCATCCATGCTTAAACTGAATTTCACTTAAGTTTATAGTAGCTAGTACAATAAGTTCCAGTTCATGAAATGGGCAAGAGTTAATGCAATTTTTTCCCACTTTGTTAATTGCTAAGTAGGAGAAGCCAGTTCATTAAATGGGCAGAAATGTGCCCGATTCATGAACTGGGCAGTTTCATTATAAATGTGTAGCAATCGTTTGCTAAGGAAAATGTTATTGTAAATTCACAAAGCACCAAATTGCAACCATAGCCCGTTCCATCTCACGTGGCTGCCACAACAGTACCTAACCGCGTGATTGATTTGACTCAAAGGGACGGGCTTATGCCTGAGTAGTCAATGGTTGGTGGTCGATGGTCCTACCCTCCAACATTTCTCGCGAAATCAAGGTTAAAAGAACACATCTTTATAGGTTGCTACCACTTGAAATGTGTCCTGGTGGTCGCCACTAGGTAGTAGGGGATGTGTTATGATCTCCATTCTGTAAACTTGTGTCGCTACATCTCTGGTAAGTAGAGAGCAGTGAGGTGGTCACCACTAGGTAGTAGGGGATGTGTTATGATCTCCATTCTGTAAACTTGTGTTGCTACATCTCTAGTAAGTAGAGAGCAGTGAGGTGGTCTCGTTCATAGATGCATACACTATTCACAATTCTATTTACACTCGTAGGTGTTCACGCTCAAAATAATGTCTTAAATTTTTCTCTGACCACGTGATCTCTTATCCCTCCCCGTCTCACTGAATCCCCCTCTCTCCATCACCACCTTTTGAGAGTAAAATAGGCCTGGGCCTAAGCAGGTGCTAATTGGCCAACTGTCACATTTGGGTGATGATTAGCATTTTCAGTTCTAATTTGGGTAGCAGACAGAAAAAGATGGAAATGACAAGGAAGAGGGTATGGCCTAGTAAAGCTATAGAGATGGGTGGAGTAGAGCTGAAAAAAATGCAGAATGTAAAATATCTTGGAAGCGTGATTGAGGAGAAAGGTGGGAGTAGAGAAGATTTAATGAGAAGAGTTGTTCTTTAGGTGCGTAAGAAGCCTGCTATGAAGAATAGAAGTTCCCTTGACGTGTAAGGAAGTGTTGTACAGGGCGTACTTTGTAGCCATTGTCACATATGAAGCAGAAACATGGACAATTAATTATGAATGGGCCCTTGAATCCCTAAGAACATTCAAGATTCAAGTATTCGAGAAAATTTTGGATTCAAGACTCAAATTCATTGAGGTTTTTTTTATTTCAATTTTTCGATTGAAATTTGTTTTAGAACTGTCAAAAACCAATTATATTTCTAGGATGAACCTAACAACCATGCCCCAGACCAGTAATTTAACACTTAACTAAATGTATTAATGTTATAGTGAATGGATGATAAGAAAGAATGTTTAACATTTAGTTACTATTTGTTTTTTCTATTATATTTATATTTTCTCTTATATTCATCATTTTTTCCAAGATTCTGAGTCAAGTTTCGAAGATAAATGGAAGATTCGACCCAACTCAATTCATTAATTAATTGTGTAACATCAGATATAAATATAATTATAAGGATTACTAATTAATGTATATAAAACAATGTACATAAAACATTCAAAAATACCCCTATTCAAAATAAATGTTCAATAAAAAAACATTGGCAAAACTATTGGGCTATAATGACTTTTTTTATTTAGCACTGCGTCTTATTATCCATTAGAGTTATACTCTAATTTTCTTCTTGAGACAGCCACTAATTACCATTTTATTTTCAATGGCAAAGTTGTAAATTTTAAATTGTGCTCCTCTTTTCATCTTTTGTTTGTTCATCTTACTTCAAGGTGGCCACTGATCAGGAAAACAGGAGAGAGTAAAATCATGGTGTCTAGCTACTCAACTTGACCAATGAAATTCCTGACTCAAAAGTATGACACACCCTTAACCTCCCTCCACCCC